>BLSH010175799.1:34187-46414 GCA_018402905.1 Glandirana rugosa
TATAATTACATGTACCTCCCCCAAGCTGATTCCCCTCCATTGACATTAATGTAGAGTTGCCTTACCCTCATGGACATTTATATGGATGCAACCCCCTCCATGGACATTAATATGGAGTTGACCCCCTTCATGGACATTATTATGAAGTTGACCCCCTCCATGTACATTAATATGGAATTGACCCCCTCCATGGATATTAATATGGGGTTGACCCACCTCCGTGGACATTAAAATAGAGTTTACTTCACTCCATGGACATTAGTATGGCATTGCCCCACCCTCATGGACATTAATATGGAGTTTACCCCCCCCCCCATGGCCATTAATATTGGTGACCTCCACTCTGGGAAGACAAAGATTTGATGTTGTGCTAATGTTGGATGAGAAAAACTGGCCTACAACTGGTGTTCCAATTCAAAGGTGTGCAGTAAGCTTAATGTCAGGACTCTGTGCAAGACACTTGTGTTGCTAATTTACTAAAGGGATATACAGTTCACACTCTATGGTCAAATGTTTTGGACACTTGGCCTTCACACCTATGTCATCTTGTTGGACATCCCATGCCAAATCCATGGCCTTTAATAGGGAGTTGGCCTGCTTTATAGTCAAATTGAACCTCCACCCTTCTCGAAAGGCATTCCACAAGAGTGTGTCTGAGGGGTACTGATGTTGTCATTCTAACTCATCCCAAAGATGTTCAGTAGGGATGAGGTCAGGGCTCTGTGAGTTCCTCCACACCAAACTGGTCAAACCCATGTCTTTATGGAGATGTTGGTTGAGAAGTCCTGACTTTTCCCAATTCCTCCCAAAGGTGATCAGTAGGGATGAGGCCAGGGCTCTATGCAGGACACTCGAGTTCCTCCACACCATACAGGTCAAATCATGTCTTTATGGAGTTGGCTTTGTACACAGGGGCACAGTTATGCTGGAACAGAAAAGAATCTTCACCAAACTGTTACCACAAGGTTGGAAGATCACAATTGTGCACAATGCCTTTGTATGATGTAGCATTACCCATCACTGGAGACACCTGAACTCCATCATTTGGAGGAGGATTCACATACTTTTGGCCATGTAAAGTGAAGCTGTGTTGACTGTGACTCAAGCGCTTACTTGCTGCTGTTTTGTCAGTACTGATTGAAGTCAGGATTGGATCTAGGGGGGTGCTGGGGCGGGCTATGCCCCCCTCCAGATTTTGGCCTTGCCCCTCCCCAGGACCAGTGGCATCAGCAGAATGGGCCCTATAATGGGGTGCTGAAGCCCAGCCAAACCACCATGGTGCACATAGCCACAAGGATGATAAGAAAGTGTTTAAACCCCTAGATCAGACAGGCTAGATCCAGCCCTGATTCAAGTCATTAGGATGCACTTGCTGAAATCTTTCTAAATGGGTGCTCAGAGGAGGTTTTGCCTTTTGCTATAATAAGGAACACTCTAGATCAGGGGTCTCCAAACCTTCTAAACAAGGGGCCAGTTTACTGTCCTTCAGACTTTAGGGGGGCGGAACTGTGGCCAGTGAAGTAGAAAAGGTCAGCAGAGAGATAAAATAATGCCCCATTGTGTGTTTCAGTGCGAACAATTGTGCCTCATCATTGGTGTCATTGGGTACCATTGTTGGTGTCATTGGCAGGAATTGTGCCCCATCGTTAGTGTCATTTGGAGGAATTATAACCCTTCATTGGTGTCATTGGGAGGAATAGTGCCCCATTGTTGGTGTTATTGGAAGGAATTGTGCCCCTTCATTGGTTTCATTGGGAGGAATAGTGCCCCATTGTTGATGTCACTGGGAGGAATTGTGCCCCTTCATTGGTGTCATTGGGAAGGATAGTGCCCCATCATTGGTGTCATTGGGGGGAATAGTGCCCCATTGTTGGTGTCATTGGGAGGAATAGTGCCCCTTCATTGGTGTCATTGGGAGGAATAATGTCCCATTGTTGGTGTCATTGGGATTAATAGTGTCCTTTCATTGGTGTAATTGGGAGGAATAGTGCCCCATTATTGGTGTCATTGGGAGGAATAGTGTCCCTTCATTGGTGTCTTTGGGAGGGATAGTGCCCCACTGTTGGTGTCATTGGGAGGAATAGTGCCCCTTCATTGGTGTCATTGGGAGGAATAGTGTCCCATCATTGGTATCATTGGGGTGAATAGCGGCTCTTCATTGGTGTCAGTGGGGGAATTATGCCCCATTTTAGGTAACAGTGGATAAAACAGTGCCCCTAGGACTGGATAAAAGCAAGCAAAGGGCCACATCTGGCCTCCAGGCTCCAGTTTAAAGACCACTGCTCTAGATGTTTAGGAAAGCTGTAGCTGGCTTAAGTTTGAACGGTGAATGGGGTTTTATAAAAAAAAAAAAAAAAAAGAATAAAAATAATAAGTTACACAGCGTGATGTGAAGAAAGTTTGCTCCCCTATTGGCTCTCATTGTAGATGTGGGAAGACTTGCGGCGTGGCTGTGTGGTCGGTATTCAATGTCTAAATATTTAGAAGGGAATCCCGTTGAGCGGTCATTGTGTTCCTCTCCAGGTGACCCCTCTACAAGTGTCACAGGGCCTGCGCCCTCTCCATGTGTGACTCCATTACTCACTCCGTGTCACTCACACTCACCACATCACCCCACACAGGGCTTCTTCAGCCTTCCTGATGGAGCCCAATTTATCACCCAGAAATAAAGGCAGATTCACCGCCTGACACCCTCTGTGGGTGGAACGTCTCTGAGAGGACAATGGCATTCTTCTACTCCACCAATTGTCCATGTGACAGGGCATCCCGCCGAGCATCACCCCGCCAATACAGCCTGCAAATCCATACAGGGCAGAGGGGAGCACCAAGCAAACTTCTCCAACTAATGGGCGGATAGATAGATAGATAGATAGATAGAGAGATAGATAGGGAGATAGATAGATAGATAGATAGATAGATAGATAGATAGATAGATAGATAGATAGATTGATAGATAGATAGATAGAGAGAGAGAGAGAGAGAGAGAGAGAGAGAGAGAGAGAGAGAGAGAGAGAGAGAGAGAGAGAGAGATAAATAGATAGATAGATAGATAGATAGATAGATAGATAGATATGAATAGATAGATAGATAGATAGAGAGATAGATAAATAGATAGATAGAGAGATAGATAGATAGAGAGAGAGAGAGAGAGAGAGAGAGAGAGAGAGAGAGAGAGAGAGAGAGAGATAGATAAATAGATAGATAGATAGATAGATAGATAGATAGATAGATAGATATAGATAGATAAATAGATAGATATACGATAGATAGATAGATAGATAGATAGATAGATAGATAGATAGATAGATAGATAGATTAGATAGATAGATAAATAGATAGATAGATAGATAGATAGATAGATAGATAGATAGATAGATAGATATAGATAGATAAATAGATAGATAGATAGATAGATAGATAGATAGATAGATAGATAGATAGATAAGATAGATAGATAGATAGATAGATAGATAGATAGATAGATAGATACTGTGAGCAGAGAATGCTCGTCACCTGGAACAAGTATGTAGCCAGTGAAGGCAAACCTCCCACTCTGCATCCTTCCCCTCAGTGATGTCAGAGGAAGGATGGTGGTGTTTCTAGGTGTTCAGTGGTGGAGTGTCATGGTGTCATGGTGTCATGGGTCTTTGCTCTTGGCAGATTTCTAGGCGATGGCCGAACATTCTCGGGGCGGTGGACGAATGTTCTCTGGGCAATGGGCGGATGTTCTCTGGGCGATGGACGGATGTTCTTTCGGCGAATGTTCTCTGGGCTGTGGGTGAACATTCTCTGGGCGGTGGGCGAATGTTCTCTGGGCGGTGGGTGAATTTTCTCTGGGCGGTGGGCAGGCCTTCTCTGGGCATTGGGTGAATGTTCTCCTTGCAGTGGGCTGACCTTCTCTGGGTGGTGGGTGGACGTTCTCTGGGCTATGGGCTGACCTTCTCTGGGCAGTGGGTGTATGTTCTCCTGGCAGAGGGCTCACCTCTGAATGGTTGGCTGGCCTTCTCTGGGCAGTTGGCTGACCTTCTCTGGGCGGTGGGTGAATGTTCTCCTGGCAGTGGGCTGACCTTCTCTGGGTGGTGGGCTGACCTTCTCTGGGTGGTGGGCTGACCTTTTCTGGGCGGTGGGTGAATGTTCTCTGTGCAGTGGGTGAATGTTCTCTGGGCGGTGGGTGAATGTTTTCTCGGCGGTGGGTGGATGTCCTCTAGGCGGTGGGTGAATGTTCTCTGGGCAGTGGGTGAATGCTCTTTGAGTGGTGGGCGAACATTCTCTGGGTGGTGGGTGAATGTCCTCTAGGCGGTGGGTGATGTTTTCTGGGCAGTGGGTGAATGCTCTCCTGGCGGTGGGCTGACCTTCTCTGGACAGTGGGTTGGCCTTCTCTGGGCGGTGGGTGAATGTTCTCCTTGCTGAGGGCTGACCTTCCCTGGGCGGTGGGCTGACCTTCTCTGGGCGGTGGGCGAATGTTCTCTGGGCGGCCGGTGAATTTTCTCTGGATGGTGGGCGAACATTCTCTGGGCGGTGGGTGAATGTTCTCTAGGCGGTGGGTGAACATTCCTTGGGCGCTGGGCGAATGTTCTCTGGGCGGTGGGTGAATATTCTCTGGGCAGTGGGTGAATGTTCTCTGGGCGGTGGGTGAATGCTCTCTGGGTGGTGGGTGAATGTTCTCTGGGCCAGGAATGGATCACATTCGCCTCTTTGCGTTGATGAGGTTGATATTATTTGTAGCACTAATCACTCCAACCACAACGACACGTCGCCCCCCGGGGGTCTCAGGAAGCCGGCTCAGGTGGGAATTTTTGGCTGTCAATGAACAGATGTCTCAGGAGCTCGGTGACAACCACAAAACTGTACAGGAAGCTGCAATAAAGACGGATTGAGGCAATACTGTACGGGGGAGGGGCGTGGGAACCACTGCCACCAATAACCAGCCAGGATCATAAAATTAATATTGGCGATTTATAACCTAATGACAAGGTGCGTCCTCATCCATCATAAACTGCGGGAGGAGATCTTCAAGCACATTTTATGGCCGTGATCCATGCAGCACTTAAAGCATGCCGTACAGCACTTCAGGAATGCCAAAATGACCTGCAAAGAAAAGAAATTAATCATTTTGGATCCACTTTAGCATGCCTCAAAGTAAGCTGCAGTAGGAGATTTGCAAGAACATTTTATGGCCCTGATTCATTGATTGACACACGCTATAAGCACTTAAGGAGTGCCAAAATGACATGTAAAAAAAAAAAAATTGCAAAAATTATAAGAATTTTGGGGCCATAATGTCTCCTAAACCTCGCCAATAAAATCTCATAATAGCTTTAAATTTTTATTTCAAAAGTCTTTTTTAATTTTTTTTTTTTACATTTGTCTTCTCACCTTTAGAATCGCCGTCAGAATCGCCGCAATGCTGCCCGTGCTTCCAAACTGCGCGGCCATCGCTGTACAAAGCGCGTTTGGGGTGCCGTTTTCATTAAACTGTACCCAAAAAGATATGCGACTCTGCCGCGATTGTCACGCGACAATCGCGTTGAACGGCACCTTTAAAAATTGCGCGAAGCTTGTCGCCAAAAAAACAGAACAAGGATCTTCTCTTCAGGTGACAAACAAGCAAATGGGCCGGTCCAATGTAAAATGCAGAATTGTGCACATTTTTTAAAAAAAATAAATTTGCGCTATAAAAAAAAAAAGAGCAACTATTTTGAAAAAAAAATATATATATTTATTTTTTACCTTCTGCTATAAAACATACAATAAAAAAAATGTAAAACGTCAAATTTATTCATCAGTTTAAGTCAATTTGTATTCTACTACAAAAAAAAATCCCAACAAGCGTATATTGATTGCACAAAAGTTACAGCGCCTAAAAACTGTGGGATACATTTAGACGTGTGCAATTTGTTTTGTTCCAAATTCGTTTTTTTTTAATGAATACCAACAAATTCCTTAATTCGGAACTATCCAAATGAACGAAAACCCACTTAACGAATTTTTCTGAATATTCATAAGTTGAAATATTCGAAAATTCATAAATTTGGAAATTCAAAGATTCAAAAATCTGAAAATCTGAAAATCCAAAAATGTGAAATAATAACTAACTATCCGAATTAACGAATACCTGTTTAAATTTTTTTTCTGAATATTCATAAATTCGGAAATTCGGAAATCTGAAAACATGAAAAATTCGAAAATCTGAAATAATAACTAACTGTCCGAATTAACGAAAACCCATTTAACAAATTTTTCAGAATATTCATAAATTCGGAAATCCGAAAATCTGAAAATTCAAAAATCTGAAATAATAACTAACCATCCAAATTAACAAAAACCTGTTTAACAAATTTTTCTGAATATTCGTAAGTTGGAATATTCGAAAATTCATAAATTTGGAAATTCGGAGATTCAAAAATCCGAAAACCTGAAAATTCTAAAATCTGAAATAATAACTAACTATCCGAATTAATGAAAACCCGTTTAACAAATTTTTCTGAATATTCGTAAGTTGGAATATTCAAAAATTCATAAATTTGTAAATTCAAAGATCTGAAAATCTGAAAATCCGAAAATCTGAAATAATAACTAACTATCCGAATTAACGAGATCCAGTTTAACACATTTTTCTGAATATTCATAAGTTGGAATAATCGAAAATTCGTAAATTTGGAAATTTGCAGATTCAAGAATCTGAAAACCCGAAAATTTGAAAATCTGAAATAATAACTAACTGTCCGAATTAATGAAAACCCGTTTAACAAATTTTTCATAATATTCATAAATTTGGAAACCCAAAAATCAGAAAATTCGAAAATCTGAAATAATAATTAACTATCCGAATTAACGAAAACCCGTTTGACGAATTTTTTTGAATATTTGTAAGTTGGAATATTTTGAAAATTCGTAAATTTGGAAATTCGGAGATTAAAAAATCCGAAAACCCAAAAATTTGAAAATCTGAAATAATAGCTAACCGAATTAATGAAAACCTGTTTAACAAATTTTTCTGAATATTCGTAAATACGAAAATTCAGAAATCCGAAAATCCGAAATAATAACTAACTATCCGAATGAATGAAAACCCGAAATAATTTTTCTGAATATTCGTAAATTCAAAAATTCGAAAAACTGAAAACCCAAAAATTCTAAAAAATCTGAAATAATAACGTAACTATTACTAACTATTAAATTATAGGTATTGTAATTTTAAAATTAGGCTGTTAGTGGATGTAACGAATACGAATTGACAAATGGAAAGTAACAAATTTATAATAATAAATAACAGTAATAATAACAATAACAACTTTTTATTATTATTATTTATTATTATTAATTCCATTCAATTTGTTTAGATACGGCATCCGTAATTTCAGATAATTGATAACTTCGGATAAATTTGGCTGTTGGTGAACGTAACGAATACAAATTTATCCAAAGTTACGAATTATCCGAAATAGCGAATGCCGTATCTAAACGAATGGAACGTGACACATTTATAATAATAAATAACAGTAATAACAATAATATAAACTTTTTATTATTATTATTTATTAATTAATTCCGTTCAATTCGCTTAGATACGGCATTCGTAATTTCAGATAATTCATAACTTCGGATAAATTCGCATTCCTTACGTTCACTAACAGCCAAATTTCAAAAGTAAATTCCAACACCTATAATTTAATTGTTATTTATTATTAGTTAGTTGGTTATTATTTAGAATTTTCGGGATTTTCGTTCTTTCGAATTCTTGGATTTCTTTCTTATTTTCGGATTTTGGAATTTTTCAGGTTTTTAAATTTACGAATTTATGAATTTTAAAATTTCCAAATTGCGTTCATAACGAATGACACAAAAAAACGAAAAAAAAAAAAGAAAAGAAAATGATTGAATTTTTCGGCAGTGCACGTCTAGATAGATTTATAGAATGACATTTTTTTTTTTTACTAGTAATGGCGGCAATCAGCGACTTATGGCGGGACTGCGATATTGCGGACAAACGGACACTAACTGACACTTTTTTGGGGATCAGTGCTAACAATATGCACTGTCACTGTACTAATGACACTGGCAGGGAAGGGGTTATTATCAGGGGCAATCAAAGGGTTAGCTGTGTGCCTAGCCTGTGTTTGTGTACAGAGGGGGAGGTACTTTTACTAGAGGAAGGCATAGATCTGTGTTTCTGCTTTGCAGAACCACAGTATCCATGCCTTCCTTACTGACAGACCGCCGCTCTGCCTGTGTACAGAATGATCAGCGGGTGCCGGCAGACATGGTGTCCATGGGACCCGCTGATTGGCTCCTGTTGTGAAGAATCACAGGATCACATGCATACAGAATATACGCGATCCTGCGCAGCGCGACCGCCCTGCAGCAGTAAAATCGCCATAGAGCGGTCAGCAGCTGGTTGAGGTCCTGCCTCAGGCACTTCCTGTTATAGGGTGACAACGCTTTGTCCCTGCGTCCCAATTGTACTCCTGCGTTGTCACCCTATCACAGAGGCAGTTTTAGACGCACATTACACAGGGATGGTCCCACTGTTGTCCCCCTCGGGAATCCTTCCCTGAGAAACGCCATGGCTAGAGTGCAGAGAGACAGGAAGCGGCTGTAAAAAGGCTGCAGGAGATCAGCAACACAAGTGACCCGTACGCGTGAAACCAAGCTGGGCTTTTTCTGGCACTTTTTTTGTTCAAATCCATATTTTCTGCTAGAAAACGTGATTTATATATGTATATTGTTAGCACAGACCCTAGGGAATAAAATGGCGGGCGTGGCAATTTTTTAAGTCACGCGGTATTTGCGCAGCGGTTTTGCGAACGCAATTTTTTTTAAAAAAAATTCACTTTAATAAATTAAAAAAAGAAACAAAACACAACATGTCCCGCAATTTTTTTGTATAATGTGAAAGATGAGGTTAGTAGATACCCGGGCGTTAAAATTGCGCCCGCTCGTGGAATGGCGGCAAACTACAGTGCTTAAAAATCTCAATAGGCGACGCTTTAAACGCCAGGTTACCCATTTAGAGTTACAGAGGAGGTCTGGTGCTAGAATTATTGCTCTCACTCTAACGATCACGGCATGAATGCCGTTTATACAGTATCTGACAAAAGTAAGTACACCCCTCACATTTGTGTAAATATTTTATTCTATCTTTTCATGTGACAACACTGAAGAGCTGACACTTTGCTGCAATGTAAAGTAGTGAGTGTACAGCTTGTATAACAGTGTAAATTTGCTGTCCCCTCAAAATAACTCAACACACAGCCATTAATGTCTAAACCACTGGCAACAAAAGTGAGTACACCCCTAAGTGAAAATGTCCAAATTGGGCCCAAAGTGTCAATATTTTGTGTGGCCCCCATTATTTTCCAGCACTGCCTTAACCCTCTTGGGCATGGAGTTCACCAGAGCTTCTCAGGTTGGCACTGGTGCCCTCTTCCACTCCTCCATGACGACATCACAGAGCTGGTGGATGCTGGAGACCTTGCGCTCCTCCGCCTTCCATTTGAGGAGCCCCACAGATGCTCAATAGGGTTTAGGTCTGGAGATGCTTGGCCAGTCCATCACCTTTACCCTCAGCTACTTTAGCAAGGCAGTGGTCATCTTGGAGGTGTTTGGGGTCGTTATGTTGGAATACTGCCCTGCGGCCCAGTCTCTGAAGGGAGGGGATGCTCTGCTTCAGTATGTCACAGTACATGTTGGCATTCATGGTTCCCTCAATGAACTGTAGCTCCCCAGTGCCGGCAGCACTCATGCAGCCCCAGACCATGACACTCCCACCACCATGCTTGACTATAGGCAAGACACACTTGTCTTTGTACTCCTCACCTGGTTGCCTACCCCTGCTAGAGGGGTATTATTGGTGGTCGGCCAGACCTGACTGCTAGACTTCCATTAGGAGAGAGAACCGGCAAGGAAAAACCACAGAGCAACCCAGCGAAGGAAAGAGCAGAGCCTGCAGATTTAAAGGCAATACTCCACCTTTCTTGCCATGTCTCATGTGACGCCCACATTGTTTTCTGGTTACCCCCATACTGAGAGAGTAATGCAGGGGAGCGGGCATGCGGTCCTGCACTTTGCACATAGGGCAGCTCATTGGTTCCAGTTGGATGCCCTACAGCAGGCATATGCAATTAGCGGACCTCCAGTTGTTGCAAAACTACAAATCTCATCATGCCTCTGCCTCTGGGTGTCATGCTTGTGGCTGTCAGGGTCTTGCTATGCCTCATGGGATTTGTAGTTCTGCAACATCTGGAGGTCCGCTAATTGCATATCCTTGCCCTACAGCAGGGATAAGCAATTAGCGGACCTCCAGATGTTGCAAAACTACAAGTCCCATCATGCCTCTGCCTCTGGGTGTCATGCTTGTGGCTATCAGGGTCTTGCTATGCCTCATGGGATTTGTAGTTTTGCAACAGCTGGAGGTCCGCTAATTGCATATCTCTGCCCTACAAGGTAGGCAACCAGTAGACCTCCAGCTGTTGTGGAACTACATTTCCCATGAGGCATTGCAAGGCTGGCAGTTAAAATTACTCCCAGAGGCATGATGGCACTTGTAGTTCTGCAACAGCTGGAGGGCCCCGGGTTGCCTACCCCTGACTGTAGTCCTTGACCCTTTTGAAAAATCTCACCCATTTTTTTGCGACAAACGCGCCACAACCATGTGATATTATATGAAACACAGCGACTTGTAGATTAGCCACTAGAGGGAGCTCTCAGTGGCTCAGTGCAGTTATTAAAGAAGTACACATTTTTTATTTTATTAACATTTTTTGGTGAACTTTAAAGTCCAGACAGCAGCCAATGACCTCTGCTCCTAAAAAAAAAAAATCGCCTGGCTGCTGTCTCCTGAATCCATGACCAGAAATAAGGAATTCTTTGACATCCGTTTGCTGCGCACAAAACCAAAAAATAATATAAAAGAAAAGGGGTTAAACAAGCCTAATAATAGTTTAATAAAGACTTTCCAGAGAGTCGCTGCTTTTAAGTTTGTGTGTTTGTACGTGGCAAAGTCAAGTTGTGAAAGCGGGAGAGCGGCAGCCCCCTTCCCCTCCCCCCCGGTGTCCCCCGATACCCCGCATTCCCTGATGTGGTGGTTTGTAGTTACTGGCTGGCAGCTCTTCTCAGCAGGAGGCCACTCCCGCTTCAAGCATAATTAGTGTATTTAATGAAATTCTGTTTCTTATATGCAAATACCAGCCCATGCATATATGCAAATACTTTTCCGGTAGGGGAACCGAGAACTGCGATTTGTCCTTCTAGAGGACAATAATACCGACTTGGAGATCCGCACTTTATAGGGATTTACAGAAAAAAAAATTGCCGACATTTTTTCATAGGTAAAAATCCTATAATGAATAAACGACATATATTATTTGTTCTTTTTATATATATAATTATTATAATATTATAATATATATATATATATATATTAGAATATTAATTATATATATATAAATAAATAATATTATTTATTATTATATTTTAATAGAATGTTGTTATATTTATTAGAATATTAGAATATTAATTATTAATATTAGAATATTAATTATATATATATATATATATATATATATATATATATATATATAAATAAATAAATAATATTATATATTATTATATTTTAATAGAATATTGTTATATTTATTATCTCATATATAATGTATTATTTTTAGAATTATATGTTATATTATCATATATATATATTATTTTTCAATATTATCTCATATACTATTTTTTTTATTTTTTTATATTATTATATTATACTACATTATATACAGTATCTCATAAAAGTGAGTACACCCCTCACATTTGTATAAATATTTTATTCTATCTTTTCATGTGACAACACTGAAGAAATGACACTTTGCTACAATGTAAAGTAGTGAGTGTACAGCTTGTATAACAGTGTAAATTTGCCATCCCCTCAAAATAACTCAACACACA
Source organism: Glandirana rugosa (assembly GCA_018402905.1). NCBI lineage: Eukaryota > Metazoa > Chordata > Amphibia > Anura > Ranidae > Glandirana > Glandirana rugosa. Next base: position 46,125 of record BLSH010175799.1, read on the forward strand.
GCCATTAATGTCTAAACCGCTGGCAACAAAAGTGAGTGCACCCCTAAGTGAAAATGTCCAAATTGGGCCCAAAGTGTCCATATTTTGTGTGGCCACCATTATTTTCCAGCACTGCCTTAACTAGGGTTGCCACCTCATCCCTTTTATTCCGGACACCTATGAATTGCACAGGTTGTTCTGAGGCTAATTTAAGGCAGGTAAGGCGCCAGGTGAGTTTAATTACCACCTTAATCAGCCACAGAACAACCTGTGTAATTGATATGTGTCCTGGATTAAAGGGATGATGTGGC
>BLSH010175799.1:69085-82020 GCA_018402905.1 Glandirana rugosa
TCATCACATCTCATCCAATCATCTCACCACTGGAAATGAGGTCACTGTACTCCAATGGCCTCCACACTCATCACATCTCATCCAATCATCTCACCACTGGACAATGGGGTCCCTGTACTCCAATGGCATCCACACTCCCCACATCTCATCCAATCATCTCACCATTGGACAATGAGGTCACTGTACTCCAATGGCCTCCACACTCCCCACATCTCATCCATTAGAGACCCTTTGGGATGTGGTTGGAATAGGAGATTGGTATCATGGATGGGCAGCAACTGCGTGATGCCATCATTGTCACTATGGAGCAAAATCTCTGTGGAACGTTTCCAACACCTTGTTGTATCTATGCCACCAAGAATGAAGGCAAAAGGAGGTCCAACCCACTACTAGCAAGGTGGACCTAATAAAGTGGCTCGTGAGATATCTTTTTATTTTCATGCTCTCTTTGCAAAATTTCCCTCAAATTTATTGCGCAAGAAAATTCGAAGAGCAAAAACGAATTGCCGCTAAAATATATTGGGAAGGATGTAAAGCTGGGCTGTAGATCCATTTCAAAAAGAATTTATTGAAACAAATAAGCAGAAAAAAAAAAAAGATATGCTTAAGTAAGGAGCACTGAAAACTTTCCCAGGGTGAAGCAAAACACGGGAAACCCCAAAATGACACAGCGCGGTGACGGTCGGTCACGCTCATGGAATATTATCCCAGAGACACATCTGCCTTAAAGACGCAGCAACATCAATCAGCTTTCACGAAACAAACACCTTGAAGAATGTTTGTACAACCGTCACAAAACATGGCGCACCTTGGTAACAGTAGCAGAGAGGCACGGCGGTGGCGGAGGAGCAGAAATAAAAATAAAGAAGGTCTTAGGGAAGATAGATAAAGGCATTACCTGGAATAACAATTGGATTAAAAATTCTTTATGGGCGGCTTTTCGTGTTTTCACAGAGCAGCCCACTTCTGTAAGGATGTGACTTGAAGAAACACGTGTTTAAATGACAGACGTATCTCGAACAGTCGCTTCTGTTTGCTGGGAACGGAGGCTGTTTTATCGAAGGGGGATAATTGTCCCGGGTCTGTTGGGGAAAGAGATCTGCTAGGAATCCTACTAGAGAGGGTCTATACACAACAGAAGGTTTTTTTTTTTTATACTGTGAGGGTCTGTGCACACCATGAGGGTTTGTAGACACCATGAGGGTATGTTCACCTGATGAGGGTCTGTTTACACCATGTGACTCTGTTCACCCCACTGAGGGTCTGTTCAAACCATAAGGTTCTGTCCACTCCTCAAAGAACTGTCCACACCACCACTACAGTCTGTTCAGACCACATGAGGCTGTCCAAACCTTGAGGGTCTGTCTACACCCCAAGGGTCTGTTCACACTATGAGGTTCACACTGCATTTTTTGGTCATCATTTTGTTGGAAGTTGAACTGGTGTAGACCAAAATGAACCTTGGGGACTTTAGCACATTGGAGATGTTTCCTGAATCGGGTGGGGATGCTCATGACATTACTGACCTAATATGGCCACATGGCCAGTGGAATCTCCCCCCAGAGTTCATTGGCCCAGCAATAAAGCTGATTTCCAGGTTTTGACCAAACTTAACTTATCGCTACTGGACAGGACAACAGTTGAAGACTTAGTTCACACCTTTAACTGTTGCCCTGTCCAGTAGGAGTAAGCTGGGTTTGGATCCGAATTCACCCTAAACCAAGTTTGTTGAAAAACATGGGAAGCTATCACATGATCACATCCCTGCCAGCCCAATCAACAAGCAGGCCAGGGATTCCATTGACCAAGTGGTCATATTAGGTCAATGATGCCACAAGTATCCCTGCCTCTTTGTTACGTTTGTTACTGGGATGTGACATCAATATGGCTATGTAACCAATAGAATCTCTCCCTGCAGCTCATTGATCCAACAATACAGCTACCTTCCAGGTTTATACCAAATTCAAATTATCCCTACTGGACAGGGCAACAGTTAAAAGCTTAGTCCACGCCTTTAACTGCTACTCTGTCCAGGAGGGATACGTTTGGTTTAGATCTGAAACCCATGGGAAGATATTATGTGATTGCATCCCTACTTGCCTAAAGAACGGTGGGCCGTGGAGTCAGTTGGCCGTGTCGTCAGATTAGGTCTCTGATTGCACAAGCATCCCCACCCCTTTGTTATCTGCTATCTCCCAGGTTTGGGACAAACCAAACTCATCCCTACTGTCCCAATGAGCTGCAGACCAGGGATTCCATTGGCCATGTGGTCATATTAGGTCAATGATGCCACAAGTATCCCTGCCTCTTTGTTACGATTGTTATTGGGGTGCAAGTGACATCAATATAGCTATGTAACCAAAGGAATCTCTCCCTGCAGCTCATTGATCCAACAATACAGCTACCATCCAGGTTTATACCAAACTCAAATTATCCCTACTGGACAGGACAACAGTTAAAAGCTTAATCCACACCTTTACCTGCTGCCCTGTCCAAGAGGGATAAGTTGGGTTTAGATCTGAAACCCATTTTGTTCAAACCCATGGGAAGATATTACATGATTGCATCCCTACTTGTCTAAAGAGCTGTGGGCCGTGGAGTCAGTTGGCCGTGTCGTCAGACTAGGTCTCTGATTTCACAAGCATTTGGGACAAACCAAACTCATCCCTGCTGTCCCAATGAGCAGCAGGCCACTGATTCCATTGGCCATGTGGTCATATTAGGTCAATGAGGTCATGAGCACTCTCGTCCCTTTGTTATGTGCTACTTTCCAGGTTTGGACCAAACCCAGCTCATTCTTGTTGCCCCAATGATCGGCAAGTCAGGGATTCCATTGGCCATTGGGTCATGTTAGGTTAATGATGTCACAAGCAACCCCACCCCTATATTACTTACTTTCGCCCAGGTTTGGATCAAACCAAACTCATCCTTACTGTCCCAATAAAGCTGCAGGCTAGGGATTCCATTGGTCATGTAGTTATATTAGGTCAATGAGGTCACGAGCATCCCCATCCCTTTGTTACTTGCTACTTTCCGGGTTTGGACCAAACCCAACTCACCCTTGTTATCCCAATGAGCTGCAGGTCAGGGATTCCATTGGCCATGTGGTCATGTTAGGTCAATGATGTCACAAGCAAACCCACCCCTTTTTTACCTGCTTTCTCCCGGGTTTGGACCAAACCAAACTCATACCTACTGTCCCAATAAAACTGCAGGCCAGGGATTCCATTGGTCATGTAGTTATATTAGGTCAATGAGGTCAAGAGCATCCCTGTCCCTTTGTTACATGCTACTTTCTGGGTTTGGACCAAACCCAACTCATCCCTGCTGCCTTAATAAGCTGCAGGCCAAGGATTACATTGGTCATGTTAGGTCAATGATGTCACAAGCATCCCCACCCTGTTGTGACATGCTAATTTCCCTCTTCAATTACTTGTTTTCCTTTTGCCTCCTGCCAAGAGCACAGATAGGAAGTCCATGATAACCTCCAAGTTGTATCTTAGCACTTTCACATGCCATAGAACTCACTGGTCTCATGTAACAATGCTGGAGGTCCAAAGAACAATCGCCGTCACCCTAAATGGACAGGGTGAAAGGGTCTCTTAAAAGCCAGTGTGGCGCCCTCTACTTAGGTAGGTGCTTTAGATAGAGTTTTTTTGTCAGGAGAGGCAAAATTTACTCAGGCCTGACTCTGCGCAGGCCTGATTGTTGTTATTCTGGGCAGGGGAGTGGCCCAGGGAGGTGGGTTGACTGTGGGTAGTGACACTTCTGGGAAAGTTTCTCCCTCTGAAGTCTAGAAAATTCTATAAAGTGTGAATCCAAAGGTGGAGCTATATGGGCTTTTGCAATTTTTTGACCAATCCCCAGTCTGGATTGGCAGGGGGCAGGCCTTCTCAAATAGCCTGGTTCAGCCCAGGGAGAGTAGTACGGGTGGAGGAGCTGAAGATGGAGTACAGTGGAGGTTGATGTGGTCAGGCGAGCTTCCAGTCTGGGGTGGTGATCCTTGGCTTGGAGAGCTCGGGTGCAGCCAGAAGGTGTGAGATTCTGCTGGCAGGCACAAGGGAGAGCGGAAAGGACAACAGGAGAGAACACTACCTGGGAGGGATCTTCAGGGAGCACCATACCCCTGGTGAACTGTTGAGGCAGCCTGGAGCAGATTGAAGTGAGAGGGATAATCTGGGAAGGATGCAAGATACAGTGGGGAACCCCTATGTTGCTGTGGCAGTGAGACAGGCCGGTGCAGCTGGAAGAGCTGATGGGGCCTGGGAGAAGATGGGCTGGGAGCAATAATCCATCCAACTTCTAGCTAGCACAACAAATTGCTAGACAAGGGATTAGCACCCCCTGCCTGTAATGGGTGGTCCGGAGACCAAGCTAAGTCTATGGCTGGTCTCATTTTGTGCTAGCTAGGTGCAGGCCTAGTAAATGTCCCTCTAGGTCAGAAATTTAAGGACTGTGCAGGAGTGAGAAGGAGTGGCAAGTGGAACTCAGCAAGTGTCAGTGTTGGAGGAAGATGCAGATGTATAGACATTGGAGTATATGGAGGTCCTGGTTTTGAACTCTAAATATTCTTGGGCATCTCATCATCAACCCTACCCTATCCAAGTTTAACCCCTAATAAAACAACAAAAGTAAACTCCAGCCTGTTCAGTGACTCCGAGTGTGTGAATAAAGGTGATTGAGGGCAGGGTGGTCAGGTGAACCACAACTTCCAGCCACTCCCAAGGGAGACACTGGCTACAGCAGTCTAGTTTGAAATTTCAGCTGGTGTGCAAATGGTGATGGTTCTTTGATCTGAATTGGAATTGTAGACACTCGCCCTTAATAAAATGTACAGACCAGTATAACAGATCTATTAGGAAGCATAGATTGGAGCTGAAAGGAAGCGCACGTCTGCAAGAGTTCTACTTTTTATACTTGAAAAAAAAAAAAATTCCCTGCTAAAGTGCGTTTAGGAACTAAAAAAAATAAAGTCGTCTCACTTTTTCTTCCCTTGCCTGAATTCCACATTGGAGTTGAACTAATGCAAGTAGACTTTGCGGCAGAGGGTAAGTGCGCCTCATTAAATCGGCACCCCTGGATTTGTCTGCAGCTTTTTAGAAGGCGCATTATGCATTTAGGTCACAGCGTTCTGCAGGGCGCCTCCTACAGCGACGGATTCCACTTCATCAGGAGCCGCAATCCTCAGAGGAAGCCATTCACTGCCATTTGCATCGCCATCATTAGAGTGTGCTGAGCGGGACGGTAATTAAGTGATAGCAGAGCGAGGAAGGAATCCTATTAATAGGGGGACCTGGCGGAGACTTCTATATGTTTATGGAAACTATTCATTGCACCGCCTGATGTTTAAAGGGACAGCGCGCCTTTTATTTTACTTTCGCGCACTTAAGGTTTTTTATTATTTTTTTCACTGTATGCCTTTAAATCTGGTAATATTATCAGACAGAATCAAATATTCCAAAGATATGCTGATAGATTAATTAGATCCTGTCTAAATTGGCCTTACTATGTGTATGAATGTGAGTTAGGGACCTTAGATTGTAAGCTCCTTGAGGCTAGGGACTGATGTGAATGTGCAATGGATATGTAAAGCGCTGCGTAAATTGACAGCGCTATACAAGTACCTGAAATAAATAAATATTAAAATAACATATCTGTTCTATCTATCTATTCTATTATCTGTCTATATATCATCTATCTATCTATCAATCTATCTATCCATCTATCTATCTATCAATCTATCTATCTATCTATCTATCTATCTATCTATCTATCTATCTATCTCTCATTTATGCATCAAAATAGGCAATAACTGGCATTTTGGTACCCCAAAAATTTTGGTGCCTGAAATAAATAAAAATAAATATTAACATAAAATATCTGTCTATCCGTCTATTATTTATCTATCTATCTATATATCATCTATCTATCGATCGATCGATTGATCTATCTATCTATCTATCTATCTATCTATCTATCTATCTATCTATCTTCTATCTATCTATATATCATCTATCTATCGATCGATCGATCTATCTATCTATCTATCTATCTATCATCTATATCATCTATCTATCTATTATCTATCTATCTATCTATCTATCTATCTATCTATCTATATATCTATCTATTTCTCATTTATGCATCAAAATAGGCAATAACTGGCATTTTGGTACCCCAAAAATTTTGGTGCCTGAAATAAATAAAAATAAATATTAAAATAAAATATCTGTCCTATCTATCTAGCCATCTATTATCTATCTATCTATCTATCTATCTATCTATCTATCTATCTATCTATCTATCTATCTATCTATACATCATCTATCTATCCATCCATTATCTATCTATCTATCTATCTATCTATCTATCTATCTATCTATCTATCTATCTATCTATCTATCTATCTATCTATTCATATCTATCTATCTATCTATCTATCTATCTATCTATCTATCTATCTATCCATCCATTATCTATCTATCTAGCTATCTATCTATCTATCTATCTATCTATCTATCTATCTATCTATCTATCTATCTATCTATCTATCTATCTCTCATTTATGCATCAAAATAGACAATAACTGGCATTTTGGTATCCCAAAATCTATTGATCTATTTATCCATCAATCTTAATTCATCTATATCTATCCATATATCTGTCTCTCTCTCCCTCATTGATCTATCTCACATCTATCTAAATCTATCTATCTATCTATCTATCTATCTATCTATCTATCTATCTATCTATCTATCTCTCACTTATCCATCAAAACAGACAATAACTGGCATTTTGTTACCCCACACACATAACTATATTACATTTCTCATAACCTCTTCCACAGGGGCGTAACGATAGGGGTTGCAGGGGTTGCAATTGCAACCGGGCCCCATGGTCCAGGGGGCCCATGTGCCTCCCTTGTACACCTGAATAGGAGGGATGCCGGGGGTGGCATTTAGAGGACCCAATCTCCTCCATTTTCCTCTATCCAGTTTACTTGTCTTCTGTTGTTCCCAGGGCCCCTGTGTGCTTCCCTGGCCCTCCTGGGGCCTGCTGCAGAACTTGTGAAAGGGCCCCACTGCAGTACCGTAATAAATGGACCCACGATAGGAGTAATGGGCCCCAGGATCAGTGGGAAGAGGGAAGGGCCCTGGCCAGGGGTCAGGGGGCCCTTCATAATTTCTTGCACCGGGGCCCTGAAGGTTCTAGTTACGCCTCTGCTCTTCCATAGTAAGGATTACCACCTGTTAAAATGAAAGAAGTATCCATCCTGCACACAGAGCATTCATTTCAAAGTTCTCTCCCAGGAATGGTGTCACTAGCGATGTGAAGGAAGACCAGCAATCTATGTGAGATAGAGATCTTCTACTGCAAACTAAAATCACTGATGCACCTTTTTTTTAAGGGGCACACAAGTCATCTTTGCAGGGCCGTGTTTAACACGGGGCAAAAGGGGCAGCTGCCCTGGGCCCTGTCATTGCTGAGGGGCCCAAAGCAGCTGCCCCTTAAGCCCGCGCTGCCAGCAAATTGGGGTCCCATGATAACACTGCAGAGTGCACTGGGTACACTGGTGTATTCCCCGGCCCTGCTGCAGTGCGGGGGGAGGGGGGGGGCGGGAGCTCCAATCCCGGCAAGATTGGAGTGGGACCTCTGAGAGCACTGTTGACCCCTGAGGGCCCTACACCTGGACCTCTGAGAGCGCCGTCCCTAAACCTGAGAACGGGTGATGAGCCCAGCTGGCTAGGTAGGTCCTTCTCCCCATGGACTGCTTGTGGACTGTTATCCTAATCCTGACCTGTTGTTTTCCAACAGTATAGCTGTACATTGCTGATAGGTAACATTTTTAAAATGGTTACTTAGTTGATCACCTTCTGTACTAGATCCGCAGTCTCCTGTTGTCTCCTGTACTAGATCTGCAGTCTCTGGTTCTCTGCTGTATTAGAACCACAGTCTCTGGTTATCTCCTGTACTAGATCCGCAGTCTCCTGTTGTCTCCTGTACTAGAGCCGCAGTCTCTGGATGTCTGCTGTACTAGATCCGCAGTCTCTGGTTATCTCCTGTACTAGATCCACAGTCTCTGGTTATCTCCTGTACTAGATCCACAGTCTCTGGTTATCTCCTGTACTAGATCCGCAGTCTCCTGTTGTCTCCTGTACTAGAGCCGCAGTCTCTGGATGTCTGCTGTACTAGATCCACAGTCTCTGGTTATCTCCTGTACTAGATCCGCAGTCTCTGCTTATCTCCTGTACTAGATCCGCAGTCTCTGCTTATCTCCTGTACTAGATCCGCAGTCTCTGGTTGTCTGCTGTACTAGATCCGCAGTCTCTGGTTGTCTCCTGTACTAGATCCGCAGTCTCTGGTTGTCTGCTGTACTAGATCCGCAGTCTCTGGTTGTCTCCTGTACTAGATCCGCAGTCTCTGGTTATCTCCTGTACTAGATCCGCAGTCTCTGGTTATCTCCTGTACTAGATCCGCAGTCTCTGGTTGTCTGCTGTACTAGATCCGCAGTCTCTGGTTGTCTCCTGTACTAGATCCGCAGTCTCTGGTTGTCTGCTGTACTAGATCCGCAGTCTCTGGTTGTCTCCTGTACTAGATCTGCAGTCTCTGGTTGTCTGCTGTACTAGATCCTCAGTCTCTGGTTGTCTCCTGTAATAGATCCGCAGTCTCTGGTTATCTCCTGTACTAGATCCGCAGTCTCTAGTTGTCTCTTGTACTAGATCCGCAGTCTCTGGTTGTCTCCTGTACTAGATCTGCAGTCTCTGGTTGTCTGCTGTACTAGATCCGCAGTCTCTGGTTGTCTCCTGTACTAGATCTGCAGTCTCTGGTTATCTCCTGTACTAGATCCGCAGTCTCTAGTTGTCTCTTGTACTAGATCCGCAGTCTCTGGTTGTCTCCTGTACTAGATCTGCAGTCTCTGGTTATCTCCTGTACTAGATCCACAGTCTTTGGTTATCTCCTGTACTAGATCTGCAGTCTCTAGTTGTCTCCTGTACTAGATACACAGTCTCTGGTTGTCTCCTGTACTAGATCCACAGTCTTTGGTTATCTCCTGTACTAGATCCGCAGTCTCTAGTTGTCTCCTGTACTAGATACACAGTCTCTGGTTGTCTCCTGTACTAGATCCGCAGTCTCTGGTTGTCTCCTGTACTAGATCCGCAGTCTCTGGTTATCTCCTGTACTAGATCCGCAGTCTCTGGTTATCTCCTGTACTGGATCTGCAGTCTCTGGTTATCTCCTGTACTAGATCCACAGTCTCTGGTTATCTCCTGTACTAGATCCACAATCTCTGGTTATCTCCTGTACTAGATCCACAGTCTCTGGTTATCTCCTGTACTAGATCCGCAATCTCTGGTTGTCTCCTGTACTAGATACACAGTCTCTGGTTATCTCCTGTACTAGATCCACAATCTCTGGTTATCTCCTGTACTAGATCCACAGTCTCTGGTTATCTCCTGTACTAGATCCGCAGTCTCCTGTTGTCTCCTGTACTAGATCTGCAGTCTCTGGTTCTCTGCTGTATTAGAACCACAGTCTCTGGTTATCTCCTGTACTAGATCCGCAGTCTCCTGTTGTCTCCTGTACTAGAGCCGCAGTCTCTGGATGTCTGCTGTACTAGATCCGCAGTCTCTGGTTATCTCCTGTACTAGATCCACAGTCTCTGGTTATCTCCTGTACTAGATCCACAGTCTCTGGTTATCTCCTGTACTAGATCCGCAGTCTCCTGTTGTCTCCTGTACTAGAGCCGCAGTCTCTGGATGTCTGCTGTACTAGATCCACAGTCTATGGTTATCTCCTGTACTAGATCCGCAGTCTCTGCTTATCTCCTGTACTAGATCCGCAGTCTCTGCTTATCTCCTGTACTAGATCCGCAGTCTCTGGTTGTCTGCTGTACTAGATCCGCAGTCTCTGGTTGTCTCCTGTACTAGATCTGCAGTCTCTGGTTATCTCCTGTACTAGATCTGCAGTCTCTGGTTGTCTCCTGTACTAGATCCACAGTCTCTGGTTATCTCCTGTACTAGATCCGCAGTCTCTGGTTATCTCCTGTACTAGATCCGCAGTCTCTGGTTGTCTCCTGTACTAGATCCGCAGTCTCTGGTTGTCTCCTGTACTAGATCCACAGTCTCTGGTTATCTCCTGTACTAGATCTGCAGTCTCTGGTTATCTCCTGTACTAGATCTGCAGTCTCTGGTTGTCTCCTGTACTAGATCCACAGTCTCTGGTTATCTCCTGTACTAGATCCGCAGTCTCTGGTTGTCTCCTGTACTAGATTCACAGTCTCTGGTTATCTCCTGTACTAGATCCGCAGTCTCTGGTTGTCTGCTGTACTAGATCTGCAATCTCTGGTTGTCTCCTGTACTAGATCTGCAGTCTCTGGTTGTCTCCTGTACTAGATCTGCAGTCTCTGGTTATCTCCTGTACTAGATCCGCAGTCTCTGGTTGTCTGCTGTACTAGATCTGCAGTCTCTGGTTGTCTCCTGTACTAGATCCACAGTCTCTGGTTGTCTCCTGTACTAGATCTGCAGTCTCTGGTTGTCTCCTGTACTAGATCTGCAGTCTCTGGTTGTCTCCTGTACTAGATCCACAGTCTCTGGTTATCTCCTGTACTAGATCCACAGTCTCTGGTTGTCTCCTGTACTAGATCTACAGTCTCTGGTTGTCTCCTGTAGTAGATCTGCAGTCTCTGGTTGTCTCCTGTACTAGATCTGCAGTCTCTGGTTGTCTCCTGTACTAGATCCGCAGTCTCTGGTTATCTCCTGTACTAGATCCACAGTCTCTGGTTGTCTCCTGTACTAGATCTGCAGTCTCTGGTTGTCTCCTGTACTAGATCTGCAGTCTCTGGTTGTCTCCTGTACTAGATCCACAGTCTCTGGTTATCTCCTGTACTAGATCCACAGTCTCTGGTTGTCTCCTGTACTAGATCTACAGTCTCTGGTTGTCTCCTGTAGTAGATCTGCAGTCTCTGGTTATCTCCTGTAGTAGATCCACAGTCTCTGGTTGTCTCCTGTACTAGATCCACAGTCTCTGGTTGTCTCCTGTAGTAGATCCGCAGTCTCTGGTTGTCTCCTGTACTAGATCCGCAGTCTCTGGTTGTCTCCTGTACTAGATCCACAGTCTCTGGTTATCTCCTGTACTAGATCTGCAGTCTCTGGTTGTCTCCTGTAGTACCTCTATCAATGAGCAGAAATTATGTGTTGTAACCTCTAGCAACCAGTCAGTGAGTGGTAAAGTAATTTGAGTCTTCCTGCTATTTGTTAAATGTCTAAGAGAGCTTGAGGAAGAAAATGTTTGCCCAGGGTCCAATCAATATTAAAGATGGCCCTGCCTTTTTGTGAGAAAAACTATCTGCCCCCATATCAGTGATGGCAACCCTTGGCACCCCAGATGTTTTGGAACTACATTTTCCATGATGCTCAACTACACTGCAGAGTGCATGAGCATCATGGGAAATGTAGTTCCAAAACACCTGGGGTGCCAAAGTTCACCACCACTGCCCTAGATCATTGCTTTATTGTCTGTTCTTCCTGCCAGTAGATCTGTGACAGGCCAGCAAAAGTGATGGTTGCTGAAGTTGGAACAAACCATATCGTACTGCCGGGGGGGGGGGTTATCAAAGGTCAGCTTTTATTCAAATAGCAAACTATTTTTCCCCCGAAAACCTGTTGCTGTAACTGCTTAAAAAGTGTTAGTCGAAGTTAAGCTTTATTTTCTTTGTCTTTTACCAATAGTCTTTTTAAAACTCTCCGTCGATCTAAGGCTACTCTGTCCACAGGGGGACAACGCTGCTGTGCGATTTCACTGCAGGTCAAACAGCGTTGTCACCTTGTTGAAGGAAATGCAAATGTAACAGATCTACTGATAGGATTAACATGTTGAAAAATGTTATGGGGACCCCGGAATAAAATGCTTTTGACTGACCGTAATTTACTGTATATATATAGAGGACATTTACTTTTCCCAGAGCTCCACTTTAATTTTGTTAGTGGTTGTATTCTGGCATCTTTCTGAATAAAGGGACGATGGTGTCATTTTCTAGATAGTAGGGAACAGAGTCCCTCCCATCGGGCGTCTGGCGCACTATCACTGGATTGGTGTCGGGCTCAATGTTGGTGAAGTTGAGAGGTAATTGTTACATTTGTTGGTGAGATGTGAATCCGTCACTCCTGGTCATCATTAGGAGGACAATGACACCTTCCTGGGCTCCTTTCATTGTAATCCGGCTGTATTGTCTGTATGGTTGTGCTGATATAACATCCGCCGTGGGGGATCAGGACCCCCAGGGGGCCAAATTATACGTCTATTGTAGCAATCTCACTATGGATCGATTAAAGGGAATCTTTGTTGTGTGTTCTCCAGCTTGGATTGGACCAATGTAACGATTCATGTACCATATCTCTTGGATCCCTCTACAGCAGGGTCTCCAAACCTTCAAAACAAGGGGGCAGTTTACTGCCCTTCAGACTCTGGGGGAAGGGGGGGTGGTCATACTGAAGCCGGTGGGAGTAAAAAATGCTCTGGGAATAGTGCCCTGTCACTGGTGTCAGTGGGGGGAATAGTGCCCCATCATTGGTATCAGTGGGAGGAATAGTGCCCCATCATTGGTATCAGTGGGAGGAATAGTGCCCCATCATTGGTGTCAGTGGGAGGAATAGTGCTCCATCATTGGTGCCAGTGGGAGGAATAGTGCCCCATCATTGGTATCGGTGGAAGGAATAGTGTCCCATCATTGGTATAAGTGGAAGGAATAGTGCCCCCTTAGTTGGTGTCAGTAGGAGGAATAGTGCCCCATCATTGGTGTCATTAGGAGGAATAGTGCTCAATCATTGGTATCAGTGGCATGAATAGTGCCCCATCATTGGTATCAGTGGGAGGAATAGTGCCCCATCACTGGTATCAGTGGGAGGAATAGTGCTACATCACTGGTATCAGTGGAA
>BLSH010175799.1:110268-122074 GCA_018402905.1 Glandirana rugosa
CCCCCCCCCCCCAAGAAGAGGTTTGCCCATTGTCCAATCAATATTAAAGATGGCCCCTGTGTGTTCTAACTGTATGGGGGATGGGCTGCCTGGGGAAACACACAGATCTGTCTTCCTGCATAGCAGAAAGACAGGATCTGTGTGATCTCCCCTGTCAGAACGGAGATCTGCCTGGTTTACACTGCGGGGGAATGATCGCGGGTGGCCGACGGACATCGAATCAGCCGGACCCGCTGATTAGCAAGGGCAATCTGACACTAACCGGCGCTGGGGGAGAACTGACTAAGACCCCCTTTCACACTGAAGCGCTGCAAAAACAGCCGGTCGTTTTTGCGTCGCTTTTCAGGCGCTAGTGGGGTGCTCTATTTAGAGGTCACGTGACAATGTGACCTTAAAAAAAAGCGAAAAAAAGACCCTTTTCGCGGCTCTTTTGAACCGCTTTTCAGGCGCTATTTTTAGCGCAAAAGCGCCTGAAAACTGCCTCAGTGTGAAAGGGGGTCTAACTGACATCACCAGTGACACTAATACAGGGAGCAGTGATAATACTACACACCAGGGATATGCAATTAGTGGACCTCCAGATGTTGCAGAACTACAAGTCCCATGAGGCATAGCAAGACTCTGACAGCCACAAGCTTGACACCCAGAGGCAGAGGCATGATGGGACTTGTAGTTTTGCAACAGCAGGAGGTTCGCTAATTGCTTATCACTGCTATACACTGTCACTGTACTAATGACACTGGCTGGGACGGGGTTAAGGTCTGGGGGTGATCAGGGGGTTAAATGTGTGCCGAACAATGTGTAATGTGTGTCGATTTTTACTATAAATCTCTTTGCTTCTTCTCCCTGCAGGGATAAGAAACAGAGAGATCCTTCCCTCTGTACAGAGCTCTGTGTTGATTGTCAACACAGAGCTCTGGGTTGTGATTGGACGCAGCCGACCAGCAGGTCCCGGCCATGACTCATTGGCTGGGAGTTGCTCACAGACTCGTACTGTGTGCAATATCGCAGAGGGTGTCGGGGGGGGGGGGAGCTCAGGGCTCCCCTAAACCTGGAAGCAGACAGTGAAGTATCTCACAGGCAGTACATTGCAGGCGGGAGGTCCAGAAGTGGATACTATGGAATTCGGTTTATTCAAGCATGTGTTATGACGTGACAATAACCCTGGGTTCACACTGGTGCAATTCAGGCAGGCGCACTGCGCTCTGCGAGCCGGGTTTGACATACAGCATCATCTAGCCCTTTCCTCCCCAGCCTGACTGTCTCTGGCCCGCCTCCTTCATTCATTGGATTTCAGTTCTATCAATCATGGAGGCTCCGCACCACAGCCTGACTAGGAACGCCCGCTCCTCCAGGCTGAAATCGACCCAACGAGGTGGCATCGCATTTTGAAATTTGCATAACTCCTCCCACTGAGGTCTCTTGAGAGGAGTACTGAGGCGGGGCGCTTTGTGGGCCCCTCCCACCAGCCAGGATCTGCAGTCCCGGTGATGACATCACTGGGTTTATAACAAAAAATGTCATGAAAATGGAAACTTTTTTCTTTTTTTTTAAAGTTGAATGAGGGGGGAGGAGTCAGGGGAGGCAAAATAGAAGCAGATTGGACTTCCTCTGTAATCTTTCCCCTTGGGCTGAACTTAAAACCCTTAGCCTAACCCTCAGGCCGCATTCACACATGATGGCGGGGCGGAGTTGCCACGATTCCGCCCTGCGACTCTAAATGACTGCCAAACGCAGAGCGCGTTTGCGCTGCCATCACTTCTAATGGCACCCCAATCGCGCCCCTATTTTGCAGCAGCTGTTGCACCTTAAATCGCGGAAAACTGCAACGTGCCGCACTGTCGCTCCCAAATAAGCTCCCGCTCCTTTATGAACGACAAGCGCGCCCCGCGTTTAGCAGCCATTTAGAATTGCGGGGCGGAATCGCGGCGATCGTGTGGGGAGGCAGCCTGAGGGTTAGGTTAAGGGTTTTAAGCTCAGGGTAAGGGGAAAGGTTAAAGAGGCGGTCCAATCTGCTTCTATTCACCCCAATCGCGCCACGATTTTGGCGCAACTGTGGCACGGTAAATCGCGCTGCAATCGCGGAAAATCGCAATGCTGTCGCCCAGAAGAAGCTCCTGTTCTTTTTTGAAAGACAAGCGCGCCCTGCGTTGTTCAGCTATTTGAAATTGCGGGGCGGAATCGCGTCGCTTCCCACCCCGCGATCATGTGGGGAGGTGGCCTGATGGTTAGGTTAAGGATTTTAAGTTCAGGGTAAGGGGAAAGGTTAAAGAGGCCGTCTGATCTGCTTCTATTCACCCCACTCGCGCCATAATTTTGGCGCAACCGTTGCACGGTAAATTGCGCTGAAATCGCGGCAAATCGCAATGCGCGAACCTGTCGCCAAGAAGAAGCTCCTGTTCCTTTTTGAATGACAAGCGTGCCCTGCGTTTTTTAGCTATTTGAAATTGCGGGGCGGAATCGCGTCGCTTCCCACTCCGCGATCATGTGGGGAGGCGGCCTGAGGGTCAGGCTAAAGATTAAGTTCAGGGTAAAGGGAAAGGTTAAAGAGGACGTCCAATCTGCTTCGATTCACCTCCATCCCGCCACGATTTTGGCGCAACTGTCACACGGTAAATCGCGCTGCAATTGCGGCAAATCGCAATGCGCGATGCTGTCGCCCAGAAGAAGCTCCTGTTCCTTTTTTGAGTGACAAGTGTTGCGATTTGCTGTGATTGCAGTGCGATGTACCGCGCGACAATCACAGCGCGTTTGGGATGCCATTGGAAGCAATGACATCGCAGGCGCGTCCTGCGTTTTGCAGCCATTTGGAATCGCAGTGCGGAATCGCGGCGATCCTGCCCGCGATCATGTTATCTTGGCAGGCATGATTATCTTGGGACAACACCGAAGTATTTTGTTTATTACCAGATCATTGCACCAGAAACTATTGAACGGAGTCTGATCGCCCAATCAGATCGCCTCGTGTTTTGACCTGAGCCATGCGTTCGGCGGTCTCCTGCGATGGATAGACAGGACGCACCGACATCCAGCGTGACTCCGGCCCTCCTTCCCTCCCATACACATCGCTGCAGGGAAGCTCCTATACATTCTTTAGAATACACAAAAAAAAAAAAGCCAGGTTCTGTTGGAGGCGAATGTGTGGCCCCGGGGCTCCGAGTGAAATGTCTCGGACTCCGTGCTCAGACACGTTTGAAATATGCATCCATAATAGCAGCTTCTCCTGGAGAGGCGAAATTAGGTTAAGGACAAGGAAAGCAGAAAGAGAAAAACACCTCCAAAAAAACCGTCAGGCTTTAATAAAGTGAAATCCCGCTGAGGATATCCGAAGGTGGGCGCTCAAGTCGGCGCTGATAATTAGCGCCAACGTACCGCAT
Organism: Glandirana rugosa; assembly: GCA_018402905.1. NCBI lineage: Eukaryota > Metazoa > Chordata > Amphibia > Anura > Ranidae > Glandirana > Glandirana rugosa. The sequence goes on from BLSH010175799.1 coordinate 113,646, forward strand.
ATATTATAGCATAGAGCTATAGAGAATGGTCCATGATGGGCATTGAAGGACCTGCAGGACAAGAGTAACCCTTGTAGCACATCTATGTGTGCGCATGCGTGCATGCTGGTTGTTTGTAGGCCATTCATTTCAATGGGCAGCTTTAGAGGATGGTCCATGATGGGCATAGGATAGGAGGACCCGCAGGAGAAGAGTAACCCTTGTTGCGCATGTGTGCACGGTGGTTGTTTGTAGGCGATTCATTTCAATGGGCAGCTTTAGAGGATGGTCCATGATGGGCATAGGATAGGAGGACCCGCAGGAGAAGAGTAACCCTTGTTGCGCATGCGTGCATGGTGGTTGTTTGTAGGCCATTCATTTCAATGGGCAGCTTTAGAGAATGGTCCATGATGGGCATAGGAGGACCTGCAGGACAAGCATAACCCTTGTAGCACATCTATGTGTGCGCATGCGTGCATGCTGGTTGTTTGTAGGCCATTCATTTCAATGGGCAGCTTTAGAGGATGGTCCATGATGGGCATAGGATAGGAGGACCCGCAGGAGAAGAGTAACCCTTGTTGCGCATGTGTGCACGGTGGTTGTTTGTAAGCGATTAATTTCAATGGGCAGCTTTAGAGGATGGTCCATGATGGGCATAGGATAGGAGGACCCGCAGGAGAAGAGTAACCCTTGTTGCGCATGTGTGCACGGTGGTTGTTTGTAAGCGATTCATTTCAATGGGCAGCTTTAGAGGATGGTCCATGATGGGCATAGGATAGGAGGACCCGCAGGAGAAGAGTAACCCTTGTTGCGCATGCGTGCATGGTGGTTGTTTGTAGGCCATTCATTTCAATGGGCACCTTTAGAGAATGGTCCATGATGGGCATAGGATAGGAGGACCTGCAAAAAAAAAAAAAAAGCTTTGTTGCACATCTATGCGTACGCACTTGCGTGCGCTGGTTGTGTGTAGACCATTCGTTTCAATGGGCAGCTTTATAGAATGGTCCATGATGGGCATGCAGGACAAGCGTAAGCCGTGTTGCAAATTTATGCGTGCGCATGTGCACGCGCTGGTTGCATGTAGGCCATTAATTTCAACGGGCAGCAATAGGGAATGGTCCATGATGAGCATAGGAGGACCTGCAGGAAAAGAGTAAGCCTTGTTCCACATCTATGCGTGCGCACTTGCGTGCGCTGGTTGTGTATAGGCCATTCATTTCAATGGGCAGCTTTAGAGGATGGTCCATGATGGGCATAGGAGGACCTGCAGGACAAGCATAACCCTTGTTGTACATCTATGTGTGCGCATGTGCGTGCCCTGGTTGTGTGTAGGCCATTCAATTCAATGAACAGCACTAGGAAATGGTCCATGATGGGCATAGGAGGACCTGCAGGAAAAGAGATAGCCCTTGTTGCACATGTGTGCACGCGCTGGCTGTGTGCACGCCATTCATTTCAATGGGCAGCCCTACCAGCGAGAAATGCTGGGAAAGAAGTCCTCAGCCCTTTTGTAAAACTGTGCCACATTGAACCACATGGTGCGGCGGCTATTTGCCAATGCGTGGGGATCCCATTACGAATGGACACCCCGTGCATCTGCTAAAGAGCGTGCGCGGGTCGGGAGAGTGCGCAATTGTGTGCACCGTCCCGGCATGCACAAATTTGAACCAAGCCCAAGGCCATGTTCCGATACCGCGTTGCGGGAATGAGCGTTCCCACTTGCGATTCCGAAAGCGCAATTTACACACATTTCTGCGTTTTTTCTATTCGCTTAAATAGGCTGCATTTGTTGCCCAAAATAAGCTCCTGCCTCTTTGCGAGCGACAAACTTAGCGTTTTTTTTTTTCAAATATGCGTTCTGCCACGATTACCGTGCGACAGAATCTGGCAGAATTGCACGGCATTTGGGGTGCCATTAAGTATAATGGCGCCCAAACGTGGGTTGTGTGTTTTGCCGCGATCTGGAATTGTGGCGATTCCAAAATTGCGGCGAAGCGCGTGACGCGCTGCATGTGAGCGGGGACTAAAGCTGAACATACGCTAGCGGATTTCCAAAATGAACGTTCTTGTGAATATTCTCACTTGTACAATGGACGTGCGAACGACGCACGGACCCGGCAGCGAAAGGGTTAAAGGCGCCTAGAAATGCAACATTTTTGGAAATTCGGGAAAATTAAAAAAAAACAAAAACAAATTTTGTTACACAATCATGACTTAAAAGTACAGCTTATATAGTAAATAAACTAAACTTGCTTTTTCAATTTTTATTGTTTATTACATATGGAATAACAAGGACTATATGAGGACAGGTAACGCCCCCTGTCTACAAACTATGGGATAGGTTTATGGACATTTTTTTTATTGTTTTTACTGGTAATGGCGGCAATCAGCGTTTTTTATCGGGACTGCGACATTGCAGCGGACACATCTGACACTTTTTGTGGACCAGTGACACCGATACAGTGATCAGTGCTTTAAAGAAATGCACTCTCACTGTATAACTGACACTGGCAGGGAAGGGGTTAACATCAGGGGAAATCAAAGTGTTAATGTGCTCCTAGGGAGTGCTTACTAACTGTGTGGGGGATGGACTGACTGGAGCAAGAGAGAGATCTGTGTTCTTGATTATTATTATACAGGATTTATATAGCGCCAACAGTTTACGCAGCGCTTTACAATATAAAAGGGGGGCAATACAGGTAAAATACAATAGAATACAAAAGGGTTAAGAGGGCCCTGCTCAGAAGAGCTTACAATCTAATAGATTAGCAGGAACACAAGACCTCTCTCTTCCGCTCTGACAGATCGCCGTTCTGCCTCTCCAGCGAACGATCGCAGGTTGCCAGCGGCCATTGCAGCTGCCGGATCTGCTGATTAGCTCCCGCTGTATCCAATCACAGTGGGAGCGCGCCCCAGGGCCGAGAAGAGGAAATCACGTATAGATCTGTGATTTATGCGCTTAAGGACCTCCCTGCTGCAGTTCATGCACATGGGGCGGTCATGCAACGTTGTACATAAATTCAATTTGTCATTTTTTCCCCCACAAATGGAGCTTTCTTTTGGGGGTATTTGATCACCTCTGCATTTTTTTGTGTTTTTTTTTGCGCTATAAACAATAAAAGGCAAACAATTTTAAAAGAAAAAACCCAATATTTTAAACTTTCGGCTATAAAACATATCCAGAAAAAAAAAATCTGATTTCTTCATCAATTAAGGCTAATAAGTATTCTGCTACATATTTTTGATAAGAAAATCCCAATAAGCGTATATTGATTGGTTTACGTGAACGTTATAGCGTCTACAAACTACGGGATATATACTGGAATTTTTATTCGTTTATTTATTTTTTATACTAGTAATGGCAGCGATCAGCAACTTATAACTGGACCGCAATATTGCGGCGGACAATTGGACATTGACTGAAAAATTTGACACTTTTTGGGAAACAATGACACTGATATAGTGATCAGTGCTACAAATATGCACTGTCACTGTACTAATGACACTGGCTGGGAAGGGGTTAAACCTCTAGGGGCGATCAAAGGGTTAACAGTGTGCCTAGCCAGTGTTTGTGTGTACTATGTGCTGCTCTTACTAGGGGACGTGATGGACTTTATTCCCTGCTTTGCAGGGGCACAGAATCCATCCCTTCCCCCCTGTCAGAACAAAGTTCTGCCTTGTTTATATAGGCAGAGCTTCAGCAGGTGATCGGCAGGTGCCGGCGGACATCCAGTGCCCGGCACCTGCAGATCAGCTTCTGGTGTGAGTAATCACAGCAGAAGCCTTCCGCCTGCTGCGCATATGCGCGCCCCTAGGTGGAGGTGCAGAATCAAGAATATATTTGTGATTCTGCATAGGAGGGCCGCCCTGTAGCAGTATATCTGTTTTGGGGCGCTCCATAAACGGTTAAAGTCTTTAGGGCATCTCTGTCAGGCCAGGATGTGTTTTGTCATCACTGTAGCATTTGGAAAAGAATATTTCTTCTCAAAATATCTGTAAATTACAGCTTTGCTCTCAGCAGAAATCGCACTGTGGAAATGTTTCCAAACTCTAGATGTTGGTCTCACCATTTTACTGAGAGGAGGAAAAGAAAAATCAATTTACTGAGCAGACTACAGGGAAGCATTACGCTGTGATGGTGGAACACATTCTTTATTCCCTATAACTCATATGCAGCGCCTATATCATGAAGGTAAATTCAATTCAAAAGATAGTCTTTCAATGTATGATGGAAGTGATATCCGTTCAACCTTATGACAACATTTCTCTGGGGTATCTCCAATATGAAATAAATAGATGGAGGCTTACCAGAAGGTAGTAGTATATACGCGGGTGTTTTAAATCCTAGACGGGCAGTTGCTCATCAGACCAATTGGAATCCATGTGACAAATCCCGGAGGAACTTCTGACGCCAGTGGGGGACCTCTGATGCCAGTGGGGGATGATCCTGACGGGTCTGGATGCCTTCGGACCTAGGTGGATGATGGTGAGGGGGAATCCGTCTCCGACTTCTCTCGACTCACACCCAGGGGGGGATCCAATCCGCAGTGTGTGTATCAGGGCAAGAGAAAAAACATCCACAATCGTGTGATATCGTTTGGACAAGGGTTTATTAGGAATGAATTAAAAATACTCACATATTCACAATAAAAAAGAGCTCTTAGAATAGGCAGGAGATAAAGGAAACCGACGCGTTTCGGCTCTACAGGCCGTCATCTGGGGTTTTGATGACCCCAGATTTACTGAGCGGACTATAGGGAAGCATTACGCTGTGATGGTGGAGAACATTAATAGGAATCATTTAAAGGGTATAAAGATAAACTAACTTCTCAGACAAATTGACCCTCTTACCTGTCAGTAAAGGCCTGAAAGGTCAGAAACCATCATCTACTGCAGGGGTCTCTATACAAAGAGCCAGTTTACAGTCCTTGAGGCTTAAGGGGGGCCGGACTGGGGCAAGTGGGTTTAAAAAAGACTGCGGTGTCATTGAGAGTAAACAGGGGCCCATCATTGGTTTTAGTGAAATAAATAGTGCCATATTGTTGGTGTCAATGGGAGGAATAGTGCCCCATCTTTGGTATCAGTGGGAGGAATAGTGCCACATCATTGGTGTTTGTGGGAGGAATGCTGCACCCATCATTGGTGTCTGTGGGAGGAATGGTGCCCCATCATTGGTGTCAGTGGGAGGAATAGTGCCCCATCATTGGTATCAGTGGGAGGAATAGTGCCACATCATTGGTGTCTGTGGGAGGAATGGTGCCCTATCATTGGTGTCTGCGGAAGGAATGGTGTCCCATCATTGGTGTCTGTGGGAGGAATGGTGCCCCATCATTGGTGTCAATGAATGCTAAGGTGACCCAAGGGCTGGATAAAGGTCCACATCTGGCCCGCAGAGAGCATTGATCTACTGTATCCCAACAGTCACCCAACTGTAGGAGATACAAGATGGATCCCACAGGCAAACTTAACAGGAGCCTTTCCCCTGCAGTGCCTCCTAGTAGCAGAAATGCATGTTTCTCTTGTTTGAGAACTGCATTGAGAAGTGCAGTGTTACTTGAATTGTATTCCAGGATTTGCTTGTCTTTAGTTGAGAGAAATTGCAATAATTTTAGAATTTACATAAAGTCTCAGAAATCTTTCATTAAGGTCTTCATGTTATATAGTTTGAATATCATATCCTAGATATATTATTTATCATTGTAAAAGATATATACATATATTCCACACTTCTTTCCCCAATTTGTCCTGAAAAAAATAAAACAGCTTTTTAAAAAAAACTGAAAAAAAGTTTTTTTCCCAATCTTTCAGTTTTTTCCCCCCATGCCTTCCCATCGCTAATGGCACCCCAAACACAAGTGTGAAAATCAAGCCAAGCTTATCGCCCAAAAAAGAGCAGGATCTTCCTTTGGGTGACAAATGCGCCCATTGAAGTGTGTGGGCTGCCCTTTGTGCAACATGAGAAACATTGCATTGTTAGTACAGGAGCTCCTCCCGAGCTCTTGAGTCTTTTTTGTATTGCCCGCTGGGTTGAATGAAAGAAAAACGAATAGTGTGTACTAGGCTTTATTTTCAGCCATGTGACTGTTATTTTCAGCGTAATGACTGTAATTTTCAGCCAAGTGACTATAATTTTCAACCATGTGGCAGTTATTTTCAGCCAAGTGACTGTAATTTTCAGCCATGTGCCAGTTATTTTCAGCTAAGTGACTGTAATTTACATCTATGTGGCAGTTATTTTTCACCCATGTGGCAGTTATTTTCAGCCAAATGACTGTAATTTTAAGCCAAGTGGCAGTTATTTTGAGCCAAATGACTGTAATTTTCAGCCAAGTGGCAGTTATTTTCAGCCAAGTGACTGTCATTTTCATCCATGTGACTGTTGTTTTTTAGCCATGTGGCAGTATTTCCAGCCATGTTACTGTTATTTTGAGGCATGTGGCAGTTATTTTCAGGCAAGTGACAGTTATGTTTGAACCACGTGGCATTTATTTTCAGCTATGTGGCTGTTTTTTGGGGTTTTTTTCAGCCATGTGACTTTTATTTTCAGCCATGTGACTGTTAGTAGACATGTGCGGAGCGAAAAAAAATTGTTTAGTTTCGTTTCATTACTTTATTTACATAAGTTTGTTTAGTTAGATTTGTTTCATTCATTTAACCTGTTTTCGGAATTTGTTTCTTTTATTCATTTTCAAATCGATTATAAAAGTTTGTGAATAAATTTCTGATTCTGTTTTCTATTCTATTTTGTTCTCTTTGGCAACTGGAAAACTATTCAAATTCGAGGACTTTTCGAACTAGAAAACTGTTGGAATTGGAAAACTTTTCGAATACGAATTCGAAAAACTATTCGAATTCGAAAACTGTTCTAAAACAATTTGAAAATTATTCGAATTCAGATTTCGTCTGAGTTTTCTTTTTTCGTTATTCAGATTCCTTTAAATTCGGTACTATTGTAATTCGGGAAATTTGGATACATACGAATTTCTGAAAAACGAAAATTCGTCTGAATTTTTAAGTGCTGAAAATAGCACCCCTTATGGTAAATAATGACCTTTATAGCTCAATGAATTTAGTGAGCCCCATGTCTGCAGGTGACTCCAGAGCTGGGAGTCAGGGATGAGAGGCCCCCTTGTGGTCTGACCATTACCACTGCAGTTACCTGACCCCATGCTGATAACGCATGCTCTATTTGAGCTCCTGAGTACGCACAGCAGAGCCTTATATAGTTAAAGGAAATGTTAAAATTTGTAGAGCTTTTTTTTTTTGACTGTGTCTGGCACACTAAGACATCCATGTCTATGCCCGCTCAGCTCCATGGGTGGGATGCCCCCACCGGTTGAACAAAAGAAAATTAATCGAATTCCCTCATCCACACTTTCGAGGTGGATGGGGACATTCTACCCATGGAGCTAATGTATTCTGACAGCGGAGAGAATTACCCACCACCATAATCAGGGGCGTATCATGACATTAGTGGGCCCATGTGCAAGCCCACACTGCACCGATAATCCCCAGCTGTCAATCAGGGACAGATCATCCTTATGTGCAGTGTTGGTCAGAGCACTGTGGGCCCCCCCACCCCTCAGGGCCCGTGTTCAGTGAACACCCTGCACCCATGGATGATACACCACTGATCATAATACACCCATCAGCACCGCCAACTGTAGCTGGCAACACTGAGCGAAGATTTTTCAACAGGGTGGTTATACAGGAGTCGATCCATACAACCTGCCCATAGATGGAACAGGCTGAATTTTGATCCATGACATAAGTAGCTGGGAGGCTACTCAAGGCCTCCGACATCTGACTTCCAGCTCCAGAGTTGTCCTTAGACAAACTAAAGCTAAGTCAGGTGGCAAAACGGAAACCTGTGGGGCAGCTTCTATGAATGAAACCAGATCTATGAATGGATGATGGGCAGATGATTGATAGGTCCTCCACCTCCGTTCATAGATTGTTTTCTATTCATACAGCTTCTATGAATGGTGGAGCTGGGCGGGCATAGTCAGGCTCTCCTAGTTGTATTAACCCCCGCTGCACTGTAAGATTATGGCGGTGGGGGGACAGGACGGAGGAGGATTTTAACTAACAGAAGACAAATCAGCACAAGGGGCACATCCTGCTGAGTATAGATTATGTGCCTTGTGCTGATTTTTATGTTTGTGACTTTTTGCTGCACTTAAGCTGGCTCTAGATCAGGGCCGGACCTAGAGGGGTGCTCTTGACATTGGTGAGGGGCTGGAGAGCACTGCTCAGTCTTGGTATTGAAGAATCAGCATGGCTGCACAGTGCCCAGCCCCCATGTGCTGCACCACACCATTTATTTCTATTTGATGGGGGGAGACTCTGACGTGAAGTGGTGCTCTGATGTGAAAAGATCACTCTGATGTGATGGGGGGACTCTGATGTGATGGGGGACTCTGGTATGAAGAGCGACTCTGATGTGATGG
>BLSH010175799.1:169202-180431 GCA_018402905.1 Glandirana rugosa
GAGATCCCCCCCCCCCCCCCGCAGCTCCTGATTGAGCGATTGATCGATCATAAAGGGGCGACCCACTGGCACTGCACAAACTCCCTGCTGCGATCCTCTTGCACTAGAGGTGCAGGGAAGAGGACAGCAGAGGTGCAGTGAAGAGGACAGTAGCAGTGCAGTAGAGGTGCAGTAGAGGTGCAGTGAAGAGAGTGGTAGAGGTGCAGGGAAGAGGACGATAGAAGTGCAGGGATGAGGATGGTAGAGGTGTAGGGAAGAGGACAGTAGAGGTGCAGGGAAGAGGACGGTAGAGTTGCGGAAGAGGTGCAGGGAAGAGGACGGTTATCGGTGCAGGGAAGAGGACGGTAGAGTTGCGGTAGAGGTACAGGGAAGAGGACAATAGAGGCGCAGTACAGGTGCAGGGAAGAGGACGGTAGAGGTGCAGGGAAGAGGATGGTAGGGGTGCAGTAGTGGTGCAGGGAAGAGGGTGGTAGAGGTGCGGTAGAGGTGCAGGGAAGAGGACGGTAGAGGTGCAGGGAAGAGGACAATAGATGTGCGGTAGAGGTGCAGGGAAGAGGACGGTAGAGGTGTGGTAGAGGTGCAGGGAAGAGGACGGTAGAGGTGTGGTAGAGGTGTAGGGAAGAGGATGGTAGAGGTGTGGTAGAGGTGTAGGGAAGAGGATGGTAGAGGTGCGGTAGAGGTGCAGGGAAGAGGACGGTAGAGGTGTGGTAGAGGTGTAGGGAAGAGGATGGTAGAGGTGCGGTAGAGGTGCAGGGAAGAGGACGGTAGAGGTGTGGTAGAGGTGTAGGGAAGAGGATGGTAGAGGTGCGGTAGAGGTGCAGGGAAGAGGACGGTAGAGGTGTGGTAGAGGTGTAGGGAAGAGGATGGTAGAGGTGCGGTAGAGGTGCAGGGAAGAGGACGGTAGAGGTGTGGTAGAGGTGCAGGGAAGAGGACGGTAGAGGTGTGGTAGAGGTGTAGGGAAGAGGATGGTAGAGGTGTGGTAGAGGTGTAGGGAAGAGGATGGTAGAGGTGCGGTAGAGGTGCAGGGAAGAGGACGGTAGAGGTGTGGTAGAGGTGTAGGGAAGAGGATGGTAGAGGTGCGGTAGAGGTGCAGGGAAGAGGATGGTAGAGGTGCGGTAGAAGTGCAAGGAAGAGGACGAGTTGGCAATACTCTGCTGCATCCGCGGTAGGAAGAAACAGACTGCTGCTGCTGGGGCATTGCTTCTCCTCCTGGCCGAACAGGAGGCGGGCCCTGAGACCTGTCCTAAGACTCCTAGCCAGTCGGGTTTCAGGACCAGCTTCCTGATTGGCCGGGAGGAGAAGCAGGAAGACAATAACAAATATTAATTCACTAATGTCACACAACTGGGTGGGCTCAGGACGCAGCCTATTAGAGCCTCAGGCTCCAATCACGTGCTTCAAAAAAAAAAAAAACTCACTGGAATCCATGCGTCCGGCACCCTTCATGTAAATTAGGGACTGGGCGCATGGATCGGGGGGCAGCGCCTCTGCGCTCCTAATGGATGGGCCACCACTGGTACAAATTGAAAACCTTCTTACTCCCCAGTATTCTCTGGCTTTAGTACTTTCTGAGTCGCATGGTCGCTGAGGAAGCATGTAGCAAGTGTTGTCGGAGCTCCTTATTTGCCTACTAAAGCCACTAGAATAGCATTTTTTACAGAGAGGTCAGCAGTGGCAACCAATGTATTTCTCTGAGGACAGGTCCCCTTTAAGGCACGCAGGTAGGTCAGTATACAATGTATTTGTGACCGGCGTGCGTCTTTATACGCGTGAATATCGCACAGGGACCCTCATCCCTTCCTGGAACATTCCAGGCATAAGCCGGAAACTCCTTCTCCTATAATTTAATGGCGAGCCGATGCCTGAACTTGTCCACCATCAAAACGGAACCTTGGGAAAGGAGCAGAAGATACGAAGACAGAAAGAGGAAGCGCTGGATTATGACGAATGTTTCACTGCAACTATGTATTTATTCATTACAGACGTTTATTATAGAGCGCTGACAGTTCACTGCTCACTGACATCAGTCCCTGGACTCACAATCCAAAGTCCCTATCATAGACATGTGCAGAGCGAGAAAATTTGTTACAGGGGTGTAACTACAGGGGTTGCAATTGCAACCGGGCCCCATGCTCCAGGGTGCTCGTGTGCCTTCCTTGTACACCTGGATAGGAGGGATGGCGGGGGCGGCATTTATAGGAACCAATCCCCCCCATTTTCCTCCTAATGCAGGAGATTGGTTCCTCTATATGCTGCCCCCGCCGCCCCTCCTATCCAGGTTACTTGTCTTCTGCTGTTCCCAGGGTCCCTGTGTGCTTCCCTGGTCCCCCCACAGAGCTGCTGTCTTCCCCTCCTCCTCTCTCCTGCCAGCTGCTGTAGAAGATGAGTCATGATGGAGAGATGGGAACGGGGCGGTAAATTTGTCATTTACCTGCTCCTTCCTTTTCTGAATGGACAGAGTCAATGATTGGTACCAATTGGTTCATTCATAGCTGAAGCATAGTAAACTGTTTTTTACTATACTTCCATTTCTGAATGAATGGGAAGCTTCGTACTCAACTATTCATTTATTCGGTGGGACCGTAATACAGGGACCCGCAATGGGGGTAAAGGGCTCTAGGATCAGTGGGAAGAGGGAAGGGCCCTGGCCAGGGGTCAGGGGGGCCCTTCCTAATTTCTTGCACCGGGGCCCTTAAGGTTCTAGTTACGCCTTTCTTTAGTTAGGTTTGTGTCATTCGTTTTTGGAATTCGTTTTGTTTATTTCGTTTTCAAATTCAAATCATTTTCCGATTTCCAAAGAGAATGTGGTGGAGTGGAAAGTGGAGGAATAGAATGGGAAAAGATAGAATACAATAGAGGGGAATATAACAGAAAATGAAAGAATATAATGTGGGGGAGGGGAACAGAGCTGTTGTATTCTATTCTTTGCTAGTCTATTGTTTTTTTCTGTTCTATTCCTTTGTTTTCTATTCTATTTTGTTCTCTTTGGAAATTTTTGATTGTCCTGCATGTGCCTGCATTGAAGAGCTCTGCCTGCTTTAGAGACCGGGTTGAGCCCTGAGGTGCATCTGCACTCACAAACCGACACTAAATAATGGGGGTGCCACTTCAGATTCTATCCAGGTCCGGTATCCAGGTCCGGTATTCAGGTCCGGTGAATCTGAGCTCACAGAACCTAGATAGACAGGAGCCTGGAGCGGCATCCCCACTATTTGGTGCACTGCAGGGCTCTACCCGGTCTCTAAGGTAGGTAGAGCACTTCAACACATGGGGGGGCAGAGCCACAATTAAGTTCCTTTTTCCGGACCGGCTCACGTACATTTACTGCTGTAAAGTGGCACCATCCTGTGAGTCGCCATCTATAAACGGCAGCTCGCTCGTGCCCGCCGCACTCTGCAGCAGTATGGCCGTGGGTCCGGCGGACTCGATGTCCGACGGCTACCTGCGATTGCCTGGCACAGAAGAAAAACGGGGTTCCCCGTACTGACAGGCGGCATGTAAGAGATCTACTGATCCCTGTCAGTGGGATCCGTTAGATCTCTGGTGCCCCTGGCAGCCCAGCCCCCTCACAGTTAGAACACCGCCTAGGGAACACAGTTAACCCCCTAGATCTCCCCCTGCAGGTTAACCCCTTCACTGCCAATGACATTTATACAGTAATCAGTGGATATTTACATTTCTGATCGCTGTATAAATGTCATTGGTCCCAAAAAAGTGTCAAAAATGTCCGACATGTCCGCCGCAATATCAAAATCCCCAATAAAAATCGCAGATCGCCGCCATTACTAGTGAAAAAAAAAATTGTAAAAATGCCATAAATAAATTCTCATGGTTTGTAAACGCAACAACTTTTCGCAAACCAATCAATAAACGCCGATCGCAATTTTGTTTACCACAAATATGAGGAAGAATGTAAATCGGCCAAAACTGATGAATACATTTGTTTTTTTTTTATATATTTTTTTTTGATTTGTATTTTAGCAAAAAGTAAAAAATATTGTTTTTTTTTTCAAAATTGTCCCTCTCTTTTTGCTTATAGCGGTGATCAGAAATGACGCAGCGATGATCAAATACCACCAAAAGAAAGCTCTATTTGTGGGAAAAAAAGGAAATCAATTTCGTTTGGGTACAACGTCGCACGACCGCGCAATTGTCAGTTAAAGCGGCGCAGTGCAGAATTGCAAAAAGTGCTCTGGTCCTACAGTGGGAAATCCTTCCTGGGCTGAAGTGGTTAAAGGGGTAATCAATTCCTGCCAACATAGTGATGTATGCGGGGTAACAAAAGCATTTGACTTGATTTAGATTTTGGACAGAAAGTGAGAGGATGGGGGATACAGACAGAAAAAAAAAAATTGACAGAGTTTCTAACCCCTCCCCCTCAATGCAAGACAAATGAAATTTTTTCTGGCTTTAATTGGCTGAAGTTAAAGCGGAGTTCCACCCAAAAGTGGAACGTTCGCTTTAAGGGGAGGTGACCACTTGATATGCCACAATTGGCATGGCAATCTTTTGGGGGGGGGGGGTGGCGGAGACCCTGTCTCAGGGGGTCCCAGGTCCTCACCTTCCCCCACTCTCACCAAGCGATCTTCTAGGACACCTCAAAGGTCCCGGAATATACGCCAGACATTCACAGGGCGCAGCTCGTGCATGTGCAGTGCGCGTCCGGCTTTGAGGCCAAAGCCAGGCACCCGCACTGGTGATGCCGGCGCTGCACGAAGGTGGGGGAGAAGAGCGGCGGTGCGGGCGGCCGCATCGCTGGAGCGTGGGACAGGTGAGGGTCTGATTATTAAAAGTCAGCAGCTACACTTTTTGTAGCTGCTGACTTTTAAAAGGGTGGAATTCTACCTATATTTTGTCTTTCCTCCTTTTTTGCTACATCTCAAGGCTGCTGATCACCTGCAGCCTCTGTGCAGCCACTTCCTGTCTACCTGCACCTTTACTATGTGACAGGGTGACAACGTCGAAGCAGAATTGGGAGACAGGGACAGAGCGTTGTCACCCTATAACAGGAAGTGCCTGAAGAAGGACCCAAGATCCCCAGAGATTTCTTTAATGAGACTTGTATCTTTTTTGTAACATATTAGGGCTCAGTTGACACCTTATAGGCAAAAGTCAGTGTGGCGCGCCCCCGAGCGTCACGCGCCTGGCAGCCCATTTATTTCAAAAGGGCCGCCCTATGCATGAGAGATACAGAGAGGAAGTTCCTGAAATTATGAAAGCTGTATCTTTTTTCAAAGGGTCGTTAACATATTAGGGCTCAGTTGACACCTTATAGGCAAAAGTGAGCGCAGCGCGCCCCCGAGCGTCACGTGTCTGGCAACCCATTTATTTCAAAAAGGCCGCCCTATGCATGAGAGATACAGAGAGGAAGTTCCTGAAATGATGAAAGCTGCATCTTTTTTTTAAAGGATTGTTAACATATTAGGGCTCAGTTCACACCTTATAGGCAAAAGTGATTGCGGCGCGCCCCCGAGCGTTGCGCGTCTGGCAGCCCATTTATTTCAAAAGGGCCGCCCTACGCATGGGAAATGCAGAGAGGAAGTTCCTGAAATGATGAAAGTTGCATCTTTTTTTTAAAGGATTGTTAACATATTAGGGCTCAGTTCACACCTTATAGGCAAAAGTGATTGCGGCGCGCCCCCGAGCGTTGCGCGTCTGGCAGCCCATTTATTTCAAAAGGGCCGCCCTACGCATGGGAAATGCAGAGAGGAAGTTCCTGAAATTATGAAAGCTGCATCTTTTTTTTAAAGGATTGTTAACATATTAGGGCTCAGTTCACACCATAACCGCAACTGGGCGCGGCGCATGCCCGTGCGTTGGGCAGCCCATTCGTTTCAATGGACTGCCCTACACGTGACGAAAAGCGGAAAAGTCCCTGAAATTTTCACAAAGTGCCGCGGCACCGCGCGGCTTGGCGCATGAAAAAAACCGCGTGCGTCTGCAGATGCGTGGAGGTGCCACTCGATTCGCGTCGTTAACAAAGGCCATCGCGTTTCTGTGCGTCGCGCCATTTTTGCACGCGATACCCAATGCGCACAGTTGTGGTGCTATCCTCAAGCTTGCATCGACTTGAATTCCCCGCTGGCGAGACTTTTTTTTTTTTCCTTTTTTTTTTTTTTAAAGGTCCACGGTGAACTCGGGGGGCCTTAAAATCCTGGGAGGTGCCCCCGAATCCAGGTCACGACCCCCCGACCTGAGGAAGAGGAATTGTTGCCGTTTAGGATGTGTTAGGGGGTCTCTCCTTTTGATAAAATGCGTGTTTCTCCTTTTTTCCGCGGGAGGCAATCACACCAGTATATCATTAACTCGCCGCGAAAGGCTCTGTAAAAGGAGATGACGGGAGACCTTAGCCCGCACCCCGCTGGGGAATGCTCCGAGCACAATATCTGGCAGACCATGAGATTAAGCCCCAGAGAAAAGTGAAAATGCCCTGCACCATTCACACGCTCTTTAGATTGTTTTATTAAACCATTTCAATAGGGATTTCCCTTTTGCCCGTCTCCGAGGGCCCTCCAATGCATAGTTCTACGTTGCTATGACTTAGTAGGTCCTGGCTAATCAGCGGCGAGGGCGAATTTCATATAAAATATTTGGGCCTATTGTGGGTTTAATGCGGCGTGACAGTGGCGAGACAAAGGGAGATTCTATTACCCAGCAGGTAATAAGAACCATTTTGCTTTACCGGGGACGAGGATTGTCACTTGCGATCAGACCACTCCAATACAGCCGCGCATTCCATCCTCAGGTGGGCTCGACCGGCCCCATTGTCACCAAATTTTTTTTTTTTCTCCTCCCAATTTTCGCTTGTCCTCGGTTTTTTCAGACCCCTCTTACCCCCCTAATCCTCTCCTGGAGTTATTGGATTTTTTTTTCTTTTTTTTTTTAACAGTTGCATTTATTAAACATGCTCAGGATTTTTAATTTGAGATGTTTCAGGTCAGGATGGCATGCAACCTATATAAAAAAAAAAAAAAAAAAGTTCCCAATTCAAATTGTGTCACATAAGATTTTAAATTCTTGCAAAATTTTTATGTTCAACCAGTTCAGCTTTCAGACCTGGACACCCCCCTTATGGACCAGAGCAATTTTTATAAGTCTGTTTATTCATGAATAACTTTTTCGTTTGAGATTTTTCAGGACAGGATGCCGTGCAACATATAAAAAAAAATTAAATGAATAAATAAAAAAAAAAGTTCCCAATTCAAATTGTGTCACATAAGATTTTAAATTCTTGCAAAATTTTTATGTTCAACCAGTTCAGCTGTCACACCTGCACACCCCCCTATGGACTGGAGCAATTTTTATGAGTCTTTTTATTCATGAATAACTTTTTAGTTTGAGATGTTTCAGGATAGGATGCCTTGCAACATATAAAAATTAAAAAATGAATAAATAAGAAAAAAAAATTCCCAATTCAAATTGTGTCTCGTAAGATTTTAAATTGTTACAAAATTTGTATGTTCAACCAGTTCAGCTGTCACACCTGTATACCCCCCTTATGGACCAGAGCAATTTTTATAAGTCTGTTTATTCACGAATAACTTTTTAGTTTGAGATGTTTCAGGACAGGATGCCATGCAACCTATAAAAAAAAAAAAAATAAAAAATTCCCAATTCAAATTGTGTCACATAAGATTTTAAATTCTTACTAATTTTTTATGTTCAACCAGTTCAGCTCTCACACCTGTACACTCCCCTTATGGACCAGAACAATATTTATGAGTCTGTTTATTCACAAATAACTTTTTGATATAAAAATTAAAAAATAATAAATAAGAAAAAAAAATTCCCAGCTCAATTTGTATCCTGTAAGATTTTAAATTGTTACAAAATTTGTTTGTTCAACCAGTTCAGCTCTCACACCTGTACACCCCCCTTATGGACCAGAGCAATTTTTATAATAATAATAACTTTTTAGTTTGAGATGTTTCAGGACAGGATGCCATGCAACCTATAAAAAAAAAAAAAAAAATCCCAATTCAAATTGTGTCACATAAGATTTTAAATTCTTACAATTTTTTTATGTTCAACCAGTTCAGCTCTCACACCTGTGCACTTCCCTTATGGACCAGAACACGTTTTATGAGTCTGTTTATTCACAAATAACTTTTTGATATAAAAATTAAAAAAACAATAAATAATAAAAAAAAATTCCTAGCTCAATTTGTATCCTGTAAGATTTTAAATTGTTACAAAATCTGTATGTTCAACCAGTTAAGCTGTCACACCTGTACACCCCCTATGGACTAGAGAATTTTTTCTTAAAAAAAAAAAAAAATATTCTAGCTCAAATTGTGTCACATGAGATTTTAAATTGTTACAAAATTTGTATGTTCAACCAGTTCAAGTCTCACACCTGTATACCCCCTTATGGACCAGAGCAATTTTTATGAGTCTATTTATTCACGAATAAATATATAAAAATTAAAAAATAAGAAATAAGAAAAAAAAAATCCTAGCTGAATTTGTATCCTGTAAGATTTTAAATTGTTACAAAATTTGTATGTTCAATCGGTTAAGCTGTCACACCTGTACACCCCCCTATGGACTGGAGCAATTTTTATGAGCCTTTTTATTCATGAATAACTTTTTAGTTTGCGATGTTTCAGGATAGGATGCCTTGCAAACTATAAAAATTAAAAAATAAATAAATAAGAAAAAAAAATTCCCAATTCAAATTGTGTCTAGTAAGATTTTAAATTGTTACAAAATTTGTATGTTCCACCAGTTCAGCTCTCACACCTGTATACCCCCCTTATGGACCAGAGCAATTTTTATGAGTCTGTTTATTCACAAATAATTTTTTGATATAAAAATTAAAAAACAATAAATAAGAAAAAAAATCCTAGCTCAATTTGTATCCTGTAAGATTTTAAATTGTTACAATTTTTTTATGTTCAACCAGTTCAGCTCTCACACCTGTATACCCCCCTTATGGACCAGAGCAATTTTTATGAGTCTGTTTATTCACGAATAACTTTTTGATATAAAACTTAAATACCAATAAATAAGAAAAAAAATTCCCAGCTCAATTTGTGTCCTGTAAGATTTTAAATTGTTACAAAATTTGTATGTTCCACCAATTCAGCTCTCACACCTGTACACCCCCCTATGGACTGGAGCAATTTTTATGAGTCTTTTTATTCATGAATAACTTTTTAGTTTGAGATGTTTCAGGACAGGGTGCCATGCAACCTATAAAAAAAAAATCCTAGCTCAAATTGTGTCTCGTAAGATTTTAAATTGTTACAAAATTTGTATGTTCAACCAGTTCAGCTCTCACACCTGTATACCCCCCTTATGGAGCAGAGAAATTATAATGAGTCTGTTTATTTGTGAATAACTTTTTAATTTAGGATGTTTCAGGACAGGATGCCATGCAACCTATTAAAAAATAAAAAAAAATAAAAAATTCCCAGCTCAATTTGTATCCTGTAAGATTTTAAATTGTCACAAAATGTGTATGTTCAACCAGTTCAGCTCTCTCACCTGTATACCCCCCCCCCCCTTCCTTATGGACCAGAGCAATTTTTATGAGTTTGTTTATTCACAAATAACTTTTTAATTTAGGAAGTTTCAGGACAGGATGCCATGCAACATATAAAAAAAAATGAAATAAATAAATAAAAAAAAAATCCCAATGCAAATTGTGGCATGTAAGATTTTAAATTGTTACAAAATTTGTATGATCAACCAGTTCAGCTCTCACACCTGTACCCCCCCCATGGACCAGAGCAATTTTTATGAGTCTTATGAGTTTATTTGCAAATAACTTTTTTCAAGGACAGGATGCCATGCAACGTATTTTTTTAATTATTATTATTACACAGGATTTATATAGCGCCGACAGTTTGCGCAGCGCTTTACAATATTAGGGCAGACAGTATGGTTACAGTACAATTTAATACAGGAGGAATCAGAGGACCCTGCTCGTTAGAGCTTACAATCTAGGAGGGAGGGTCAAATGATACAAAAGGGCAATAACTGCGGGGGATGAGCTGATTGAAAAAATAAGGAGTGTAGTTGTTAGGTGGTGGCAGGATAGGCTTCCCTGAAGAGAAAAGTTTTCAGGGATCGCTTGAAGGTGGATAGATTTGGGGACATTCTGACAGATTGCTGTAGGGAGTTCCAGAGTATGGGAGAGGCTCGGGAGAAGTCTTGGAGGCGAATATGAGAAGTGGCGATGAGGGAGCTGGAGAGCAGGAGGTCTTGGGAGGAGCGAAGAGGACGGTAAGGTTGGTATTTTGAGACAAGGTTGGTGATGTAGCTGGGAGCAGAGTTGTGGGTGGCTTTGTAGCTCATTGTTAGTATTTTGAACTTAATTCGTTGGGCGAGTGGCAGCCAATGGAGGGATTGCCAGAGAGGGGTGACAGACACTGAACTGTTTGTAAGGTGGATTAGTCTGGCAGCGGCATTCATGATGGATTGAAGGGGGGAGGAGTCTATTTAAAGGTAGGCCAGTGAGGAGGGAGTTGCAGTAGTCCAGACGAGAGATGACCAGGGAGTGAATCAGGAGCTTTGTGGTTTCATTGGTTAGGAAGGGACGTATTTTAGAGATGTTGTGGAGATTGAGGCAGCAAGCCTTAGAAAGTGATTGGATGTGGGGCCAAAAGGAGAGTTCAGAGTCCAGGATAACACCAAGCACCCTGGCATGTGGGGACGGGAGGATGGTTGTGCCATTGCTCTTGACGGGGGAAACGGCACTTGGGGGGAGGAAATATTATGAGTTTAGTTATGGACAAGCTGAGTTTGAGGAAGTGGTGGGACATCCAGGCTGATATGTCTGTTAGTAAGTTAGTGATGCGTGAGGAGACTGATGGAGTGAGTTGAGGGGTGGAGAGGTAGATTTGAGTATCGTCAGCGTAGAAATAATATTGAAAGACGTGGGAAGCTATCAGCCGGCCCAGGGAAGAGGTGTAGATTGAAAATAAGAGAGGTCCAAGAACAGAACCTTGGGGGACCCCAATAGAGAAGGGAAGAGGAGAGGAGGAGGTAGAATTGTACGTTACGCTGAACGTTACGCTGAAAAAAAAAAAAGTTCTCAGTGCACACCAGCGGCCATGGGCTCTCTGGGGCTAGCGGGGTGTGAACGAGCTCTAAACTAACAGATATATCTATTTATTTAGGGTAAACAAGCCTTTCTTTTGGTGATATTGTTTTGCAATATTTATTGAAAATTGCAAGATTTAATTTTTTTTTATGCAATCTAAAAACATAACAAAACTAAAA
>BLSH010175799.1:198631-209114 GCA_018402905.1 Glandirana rugosa
CTGATTCATTGAATGGCAGGAGGGCCGGAGCAACAACACAGACAAGTACCGCCTAGCCCGCAGGCCAGACAAGAGCGCCCGCAGCCGCTTAAGGGCTCTGTGGTACGACGGCTTTAGGTACAGAAGCGACGTCGGGGGGGTGAAGGTCGGAAGGGGACCCCCCGGGAACACTACCAACAGCGTCGGCGTCTACCACCGGCTCGGGAGGCGCGTCCGGGCCCAATGTCGTTTACGGTGAGGCCGGCTCCGCTACCGCACTTGCTTCCGGCTGAGGGACCACCGACGCCTCTATGTTTACTATGCCCAATCTAAGAATGTGATATTTTAATGTATGGTAATAAGAGCGACGATTACATAATCTAATAATGATACTGAACAGTCATTAGCGGAGGTTTCACAGTCCAGACTGCTGGGCACACCCATAAGCATGTAACTTTCACAGAAATGGTTGCCCAAGAATCTAACCCGTATCATTTGTATCTCCGCAGCCACCAGGGAGTCGGCCTTCGTTCACGCCATCGCCTCGGCCGGAGTGGCATTTGCTGTAACCCGGGCCTGCGCGGAGGGCTCGGCCACCATCTGCGGCTGCGACAACCATCACAAGGGCCCCCCAGGGGAAGGCTGGAAGTGGGGGGGCTGCAGCGAAGACATGGATTTCGGCAGCATGGTGTCTCGGGAATTCGCCGACGCCCGCGAGAACAGACCGGACGCCCGATCCGCCATGAACAGACACAACAACGAGGCCGGGAGGACGGTAAGTTACTTAGTCCTCTGCATTGTTATATTGTATTATAATGTGTGATATAATTATAATAATAAAGCAATAATAATATATATTATAAAATAATATACAATGCATAATATAATAATATAATTAATATATTGTTGTAGTCTTAAAAGTAGATGTTGCACTAAAATTGCCGGGTCCTTGTTTGTCGCAAAACTCTTTAACCCACTCGGTCCCTACCGACACACCTGGTTATTCAAACTTGTGTAGCTTAAGCATTATTATTCTATAACTCTATACTAGCGCACTGGAAATAGAGCACAAGCAACTTAACTCTCATCCATAGCTACCCAAAAACTTTCCTTGAATGCATTCTATGCATACAGCCCCAATAGTGGGTGGGTGTATGCTTTACTCTCAAAGGGGTATGCCTGGAGGTGATTGTAAAGTACCTGGTGCCTAAATGTCAGTGTTGGCTGGCTTTCGTTGGGGCCCTTTTGTCAGTGGTGCACATGTAAGTGTCTCTTGAAGACCGTACACAAGGGATGAATGATGGGCTGTTAAATAGGGGCACCCTCAGGAAGCAGTAACTATGGGAGGCAAGGGGTTAAAATCTGTAGCTCCTCTCACCAATCCTGGCATGCAACAGGTCGGGTTCCACCCATCACTTCCTGTCTCAAAGCCAAAACAGGAAGTGAGAGGAAATCCCTCCAAAGTGAGGGATCCCTGGTTGTCACTTGATATAGTGTCCCCACTGGAATATTTCCCCTCTATTTCTTTTCTTGGGACAAAATTCCGTTTTTTCTTTCACTTTCACATTCAATGATAACGGTGGATAGGACAAATACAGAGGGTGAATCTCCCAAAAGAGGGCATAGACAGTCATAAAAAACCTGGAAGATCTTCCAAACCATCTCCAGTATATCCAAAACTAAAAGTAAAGTTTTGTTTTTAGTTATAATATTCCTCCCACTGACACCAACAATGAATCACTATTCCTCCCACTGACACCAATGAAGGGGTACTATTCTTTCCATTGACACCAATTAGGGGACACTATTCCTCCTACTGACACTGATAATGAAGCAGTATTCCTCCTACTGACACCAATGATGGGGCACTATTCCTCCCACTGACACCAATGATGGGGCACTATTCCTTGCATTGGCACCAATGATGGGGTACTATTCCTCACATTGATACCAATGATGGGGCACTATTCCTTCCAGTGACACCAATGGTGGATTACTATTCCTCACACTGATACCGATGATGGGGCATTATTCCTCCCACTGATACCAATGATGGGGCACTATTCCTCCCACTGATACCAATGATGGGGCACTATTCCTCCCACTGATACCAATGATGGGGCACTATTCCTCCCACTGACACCAATGATGGGGCACTATTCCTCACATTGATACCAATGATGGGGCACTATTCATCCCACTGACACCAATGATGGGGCACTATTCCTTCCAGTGACACCAATGGTGGAGTACTATTCCTCACACTGATACCAATGATGGGGCATTATTCCTCCCACTGACACCAATGATGGGGTACTATTCCTTCCATTGACACCAATGATGGGGTACTATTCCTCACATTGATACCAATGAAGGGGCACTATTCATCTCACTGACACCAATGATGGGGAACTATTCCTTCCATTGACACCAATGGTGGAGTACTATTCCTCACACTGATACCAATGATGGGGTACTATTCCTCCCACTGATACCAATGATGGGGCACTATTCCTCCCACTGAAACCAATGATGGGGCACTATTCCTCCCACTGATACCAATGATGGGGCACTATTCCCCCCACTGACACCAATGATGGGGCACTATTCCCCCCACTGACACCAATGATGGGGCACTATTCCTCCCACTGATACCAATAATGGGACACTATTCCTCCCACTGACACCAATGATGGAACACTAGCCCTTCCATTGACACCAATGATGGGGTGCTGTCCCTTCCACTCATACAAATGATGGGGCACTATTCCTTCAAGTGATACCAACAACGGGCCTCTCTATTCCTTTTAATAAGATCATGAAAAAGTTTTGGCTTTCGATACACTGTAACCAAACGTTGTTGATGCTTTTTTACTGGCAAAGCTCGAGGTTATTCATATGTTTGTCCTTTTCTGTTTTCCATAGTCTATCATGGACCACAGACACCTGAAATGTAAATGTCACGGACTCTCTGGAAGTTGCGAGGTGAAGACATGCTGGTGGTCGCAGCCAGACTTTAGAATGATCGGCGACTATCTAAAGGACAAGTACGACAGCGCTTCCGAAATGGTGGTGGAGAAGCACCGAGAGTCTCGCGGTTGGGTGGAAACTCTAAGACCGAAATATACTTTTTTCAAACCGCCTACAGAGAGGGATCTCATCTACTATGAGAGTTCGCCCAACTTTTGTGAACCCAACCCAGAGACTGGATCGTTTGGAACCCGAGATAGGATATGCAACGTGACCTCTCACGGAATCGACGGGTGTGACCTGTTGTGCTGTGGGCGAGGGCACAACACGAGGACTGAGAAAAGGAAAGAAAAATGTCACTGCATCTTCCACTGGTGCTGCTACGTCAGCTGTCAAGAGTGCGTAAGGGTGTATGATGTCCATACATGCAAATAAGCAGCCATTTCGTGGCAAGACTTTCTTCCAAAACACAAACTTGAGTCTGTTTTTCCAGGCTTGGCTCAGTGAGTCCTTTTCGATATTACAAAAAAAAAAAAACTTGAGACTGCTTGACTAGTAAAAGTCTAACAGCATCTTGGAAACCCCCAAGATTCTCCTTGAAAGTAGCCTACTACTTAGTCTGAAATTTCTTGAAGCACCCCGCTGTTTCCGTATTATTGGTTTGATGGCCAATTTTTGTAGTCCAACGTGATTCTGCAAAAAAAAGACCAACTATTCACGTTGGCTGTTAAGGTTCCACTGCTGATGTCTGATTTTTTTTTAATATTGTGTCACCGCTCACCTCTCAAAAGTAACCAATTGATACAACATTCCAAGTCAATTTTTTTCGAATTGACAAAAAACTTCAATGCCTTTCTTGTATGTTGGTAGAGAATTAGCCAGTCATTTCAACACGTCTGTAACTAAATATAGTCATGTCATGACTTAACATTGCTTAAAATTTTTGCCAACGACCCACCAGTTCCACATATTATTTTAGCACCATCCTAATTTTTACACTTCAAGTACACTATATTCTCAAAAGTATTGGGACGTCTGCCTTTACACGCACATGAACTTTAATGGCATCCCAGTCTTAGTCCGTAGGGTTCAATATTGAGTTTCCCCACCTTTTGCAGCTATAACAGCTTCAACTCTCCTGGAGAAGCTGTCCACAAGGTTTAGGAGTGTCTATGGGAATGTCTGACCATTCTTCCAGAAGAGCATTTGTAAGGTCAGGCAACGATGTTGGACGAGAAGGCCTGGCTCACAGTCTCCGCTCTAATTCATCCCAAAGGTGTTCTATTGGGTGCAGGCCAGTCAAGTTCCTCCACCCCAAATTCTCTCATCCATGTCTATGAACCTTGCTTTATGCACTGGTCCAAACCATTTGGTGGAGGGGGGATTATGGTGTGGGGTTGTTTTTCAGGAGTTGGGCTTAGCCCCTTAGTTCCAGTGAAGGGAACTCTTAAGGCGTAAGCATACCAAGACATTTTGGACAATTTCATACTCCCAACTTTGTGGGAACAGTTTGGGGATGGCCCCTTCCTGTTCCAACATGACTGCCCTCCAGTGCACAAAGCAAGGTCCATAAAAACATGGATGAGCGAGTTTAGGGTAGAAGAACTTGATTGGCCTACATAGACAATCTCCTAAACCTTGTGGACAGCCTTCCCAGAAGAGTTAAAGCTGTTATAGCTGCAAAGGGAGGGCCAACTCAATATTGAACCCTACAGACCAAGACTGGGATGCCATTAAAGTTCATGTGGGTGTAGAGGCAGGCGTCCCAGTACTTTTACAATATAGTGTAAGTAGCTTGGTTAACGTAAACGGTCATAGCTAAATATGGTGCAACAGGTTGGGGTATGAGTGGGACTAGCCAACAATGGGAATGAGAAAGACAACATAGCAGTCTTATACGGGGACAGTGCACTTAACATATTTGCCCAATTTTCATAAAACTGGAACAAAGGTTTAAACCAGAATAAGCCATTATTTAAAAACCATGTGTCTTGACTACTGAAAATCATCTTAATATATACTGTATGCTATGTATTTTTTTGTGTTTGTGCCCAACTACTTATTGTGCTCTACTTGACAGTCTCTGGCTACTTACTGTTGCTTTTTGCATAGGTATAGTTAACAGTTTCATCATTCCTTACTTGTGAATCATGAGAATAAGCCAGTTCATCCTGCTTTAAAATTTTACCCAAATTTTATCTTTTTGCAAAGACAAAAAGTTTAACATCTCAAGGAGAGATACTTTGTTGCCTTGGCCATAACTCAAGGGAATTAAAAACTCCCTAGTCCAACATTTGGCTGGAATGCAGAAAGCACTAATCAAAAATCAATTCTTCTTCCCTCGAAATGCTGCTATCCACCAGTAGAACTATACAACTATAAGTGTTTTCTTTCTATGAAAGAAATTGTTGAGATGCTAGTTTTTGTTTTTTTTTATTTTGTTTTTTTTTTTTAAAGAAAAAAGATGTGAAGTTTTGTACTAATAATTCTTCTGATAATTTTTGCAGTCTTAATCTTATTACAAAACAGGGAGTGAGAGGTGATGGGACCAAGAACCACGGAAGTCTTAAAAATACCTGTGCATAGAATTGTTGTGCCCAGAGACAGAGATGACTTGATTGGGACGGTCATTTCATGTCTTGAAGATAATGTTTGAATAATTGAGAACAGAAAAAGTTACAGTAGATAAAGCTGTATGTACCCTCAGAGACCAGAAAAATAGAAACTATTAGAAGAATTATGTCTTCATGGTGGTAGGGACCCTACTATGGGCGCCATAAGTTCATCCCAAAGGTGCTATGTAATAGTCAGAGACGTAACTAGAACCTTCGGGGCCCTCGAGCAAGAAACCTTGAAGGACACTGCTGACCCCCAGCTGGGGCCCTTCTCTCCAGGCCTAGGGCCCTTCCCACTGATCCCACTTTTTTGTATTATGGTCCTGCAGCTATCCCTGATATGCCCAATAATAAAAAACAGAAGAGGCCTCAGAGAACCCTCAGAAAACATACCTCCAAATCTCCAAATGCCATAATCACTAGATCCCTGATATGCCCAATAATAAAAAACAGAGGAGGCCTCAGAGAACCCTCAGAAAACATACCTCTACATCTTCAGATGCCATCATCACTAGATCCCTGACATGCCCAATAATAAAAAAAACAGAGGAGGCCTCAGAGAACCCTCAGAAAACATACCTCCACATCTTCAGGTGCCATCATCACTAGATCCCTGATATGCCCAATAATAAAAAACAGAAGAGGCCTCAGAGAACCCTCAGAAAACATACCTCCACCTCTTGAAATGCCATCATCACTGGGTCTCTGATATGCTCAACAATAAAAAACAGAAGAGGCCTAAGAGAGCCCTCCGAAAACATACCTCCAAATCTCCAAATGTCATTATCACTAGATCCCTGATGTCCCCAATAATAAAAAAAACAGAAGAGGCTTCAGAGAACTCTGAGAAAACATACCTCCAAATCTCCAAATGCCATAATCACTAGATCCCTGATATGCCCAATAATAAAAAAACAGAGGAGGCCTCAGAGAATCCTCAGAAAACATACCTCCAAATCTCCAAATGCCACCATCACTAGATCCCTGATATGCCCAATAATAAAAAACAGAAGAGGCTTCAGAGAACTCTCAGAAAACATACCTCCAAATGTTAAAATGCCACCATCACTAGATCCCTGATATGCTCAACAATAAAAAACAGAAGAGGCCTAAGAGAACCCTCAGTAAACATACCTCCAAATCTCCAAATGTTGTTATCACTAGATCCCTGATATGCTCAACAATAAAAAACAGAAGAGGCCTCAGAGAACCCTCAGAAAACATACCTCCAAATCTCCAAATGCCACCATCACTAGATCCCTGATATGCCTAATAATAAAAAACAGAAGAAGCTTCAGAGAACTCTCAGAAAACATACCTCCACATCTCAAATGCCACCATCACTAGATCCTTGATATGCTCAACAATAAAAAACAGAAGAGGCCTCAGAGAATCCTCAGAAAACATACCTCCAAATCTCCAAATGCCACCATCACTAGATCCCTGATATGCCCAATAATAAAAAACAGAAGAGGCTTCAGAGAACCCTCAGAAAACATACCTCCAAATCTCCAAATGCCACCATCACTAGATCCCTGATATGCCCAATATTAGAAAACAGAAGAGGCCTTAGAGAACCCTCAGAATAGACCAACAGACCCACATATTAGAGCTCTGATACCAATATAATATAAGAAGTATACTAAAACAAAAAGAGAGAATGAGAATTACTACAAAATTTGGAAAAAAAATAGGCTCAAAAAATGTGAAGCCTTACCATAAATATAAGTAGTTTATGTGATAACAGATGATTGCTGTTACATATATTGTCATGTTATGATACGGTGGGCCCACATCAATTGTAGAGGCAGGTTTCAGATTTTTCTGGTCACTGTGTGTATGCATACTATATGGCCAAGAGTTTGTGGACACCATTCCAAAATATTGAAGGTCCATAAAGGCATGAGTTGGTGTAAAAGTACTTGAGTGGCCTGTACTGGGTCCTGACCTCAAGCCTAATGAACTCTTTTGGAATTCATTGGAACATCAATTGTGAGCCAGATCTTTTCATCCAACATCAGTACTTGACCTCACAAATGCTTTTCTGGGCCGAACGGGCACAAATTCCTACAGACATACTCAAAATTTTAAGTCAAAGTGGTTGTAAACCTTGGATATGAAATATGAACAAAGCATATCCCTCTATAGTGTGTACTTGTCTCAAAAAGAGGCTTGGTCCTTAAGTGGTCTAGAGACAATTGGGTTTATGTAAGGGTTTGGAACCACTTTAAGCCATCCCGGAAGAGCGGAGGCTGGTAAAAACCAATAGAGAGGGAAATTCTATGGTTTTAAAATGGAATGTCCAACAAATCTTTGGCCATATAGTGTATTATATGCAACATACAGGAATAAGTATAAAAAGACAAAAACATGCAAGATGACATAAATAAAGTCATCATGGCCACCATGACCTGACCATCGATTCTGTTTTGTTATCAATGTCAATGAGATACCTGTTGATCAGATACCTTTCACTTTGATACCTTTCACTCTGATCCTCACTTCCTCCCTCTTACAAAACGCACGTGTAAGGTATAATATTAAGAATCCAAAGCTATGTAAAAAAAAAAAAATTAAGTCATCACTTTTTTTTTTTTTGTATTTCTTAAGTTCGCTGATTTTTTTTTTATGACTATTTATTTTATGAATAAATGTATATATTAGTGAGAGTATATATTTTCAGAGATAACTTGTTGGGACAGTGTTGTTATCGCTTTGCTACTGTTGTCGTGACCTCAAAGTCTTACTCTGGTTTTTAATGACAGCACATTAGACATGGCGCTCTGTTAATAACTGTTGTGTTACCTGTAAAGATCTAGATGTGTTAACTCTATAATGATAATTAAATATGTATTAATTTTAAAGTGCGGGCTGTTGTGTTCAATGAAAAAGCAATGTCCTTTTTTTTGTCTTCTTCTTCTACCCCTCTACCCGTCATATAAAGGAACTATGGGTGTATTTTACAAGTAAGCCCCACATCCCACAAACAAAAGCATACTCCCATACACACTATATTGCCAAAAGTATTGGGACACCTGTCTTTACACATGAACTTTAACCTCCCTGGCGGCATGGGCGTCCGCAGAAGTTTTTTCAGGGGGGGGGGCATAATTTTAAGGTCACCCATGTTCTGCCCCTTTTTGACAATGTCATTATCACATTATCGCAGTCAAAGACCGCAGTCATTGTACAGGAAACGGTCAGAGACTGCAGACATTGTACAGAAGACGGTCAGAGACTGCAGACATACTACAGGACATGGTCAGAGACTACAGACATGATACAAGAGACGGTCAGAGACTGCAGACATGTTACAAGAGATGGTCAGACACTGCAGACATAGTACAGGAGACATCAGATACTGCAGACATGATACAGGAGATGGTCAGAGACTGCAGACATGGTACAGGAGACGGTCAGAGACTGCGGACATAGCATAAGAGATAATCAGAAACTGCATACATAGCCCAAGAGACTGTCAGAAAACGCATACATGGCTCAAGAGGATAAGGACCTAGTGGGGAACCCCAGATTCCAGGGGGAATGCCCCTACCTGCGGACGCCCATGCCTGGCGGTATGATTATGTCAGATTTTTGGTGCTGAAAGCGGTACCATTATTTTGCATGAAAATCTGGCGTTTTATATTGTAGGCCTGTAATTCTTAGGAATAACTCACTTAGATCTGTCCAAACAAGAGTCTAGTAGACATCCCGGGTATGATAAAGTTTGAAAAATGAAATCATAAATTATAACATAATAAATAACTAAAAATAATTATCAAAAATAATAACGTAATAGTAATAAAATGTATTCAATAATGTAATCAAACCAAAAACACTGAAATTTGCTCAGTTGCAGAATTGTCGCTGTCGTCACTTTCAGTTTCTGATGATAAATTCCCCCAAAAATCAGTATCACTCAGTTCTGCAAATGATTCTTATTTACTATCGCTGTTTTCTAGCCGATCAAAAACCACTTTTGACGTAAAGGGACACTTTTTGGTTGTTATGGACATTCTCATGTTTCCAGGCAGAAAGAATGACATAAATAATATAAAAGTGCATGCAGGGCTCTGGGCAAACCACTAGGGACAAAGGGGATGTGAAATGATTTCATATAGCAATGTAATCTATAAGATTACAGTGTACTGTATGTGCTGTGTGTTTCACTTTTTGAATTTTCCGCCGGTCTCCGTCCCCGTGCGATGCGACGCTCGCAGGGAACGGATCCCGGCACACAGAGTCATCTGGCGGCAGACACAGCCCGCAGACACTGCGAGGGACATCGCTGGATCCAGGGGACAAGGTGAGTAGCGCTGCCTGGATCCAGCAATGCAATCCCGAGTGTGGCTCGGGGTTACCGCTAATGGTACTGAAATTCCACCCCGAGCCACACTCGGGAATACCGCCAGGGAGGTTAATGGCATCCCAGTCTTAGTCCGTAGGGTTCAATATTATTTGGTCCACCTTTTCAGCTATAACCACTTCAACTCTTCTGGGAAGGCTGTCCACAAGGTTTAGGAGTGTCTATGGGAATGTTTGACCGTTCTTCCAGAAGCGCATTTGTGAGGTCAGGCACTGATGTTGGATGAGAAGGCCTGACTCGCAGTCTCCACTCTAATTCATACCAAAGGTGTTCTATCGGGTTGAGGTCAGGACAGTCAAGTTCCTCCACCCCAAACTCGCTCATCCATGTCTTTATGGACCTTGCTTTGTGCAGTGGTGCTCAGTCATGATGGAACAGGAAGGGGCCATCCCCAAACTCTTCCCACAAAGTTGGGAGCATGAAATTGTCCAAAATGTCTTGGTATGCTGATGCCTTAAGAGTTCCCTTCACTGGAACTAAGGGGCCAAGTCCAACCCCTGAAAAACAACCCCACACCATAATCCCCCCTCCACCAAATGATTTGGACCAGTGC
>BLSH010175806.1:662-23166 GCA_018402905.1 Glandirana rugosa
CCCCCCCCCCCCCCCCCCCCGTGATGCTGTGTTTGATGGGCACAGGTGAAGCTGTATTTGATGGGCACAGGGGAGGCTGTATTGCTTGGCGCTGGTGAGGCTGCAATTGTTTGGCGCTGATGAGGCTTTAATTCATTGGCGCTGATCAGGCTGGCCAGGGAAAAGGGGGTGGAGCCAAGGGGGCAAAATGAGGTTTCGCCTAGGGTGTCAAAAATCCTTGCACCAGCCCTGTTAGTTACTTTCTTTGACCCCTTGCGTCAAGTGTTCACAAAGATGAAATTGTATAGAGCTAGCCCATTGAAAATGACCACTTCTGACCAATGGAGTTTAGAACACTCAAACCACAATGTATTAAATAAAGAAGGAAGTAGAAGTAATAATATTGATAAAAAAGATATGAAGAACTAAAACTGAACATATGGGTTCTTCAAAAACTTTCTGCATTTTTTTTAACTCTTTTTATTAAGATTTTTTAAAACAAATTACATTACTTTTCTAAATAGTCACTTCCTTTGCAATGCATTTTTCCAAGCGTTGTACCAACTTTTTAATGCCATCAGCAAAACCCCTCCTGCCCTCACCATTTCCAAGGAATATATAAAAGTGTGGAAACTTTTTAAAGAATTGTAAGAATTAAAGTAATTATGCAGCAAATTTACCTCTGTCTATGTATGTCCTGACATTTATAACTTTTGCAGCTTGATTTTTGGAAACCTAAATCATCTTATCATATTACCCCAAAATCCAGCGTGTACTTCCATGCTAATGCAGAGCACTCAGAAACCATTGTGCACCTATTAAACAAGAAAAGAATTCAGTACAAGTAAGTGTTTTATTATATTTTTTGCGTAATATGGAATAGCAAGAATGTGTGCATTGTTCATGTCCCTTTGGCATATATTAGAAATAAAAGACAGTCTTTTAATATTCTGCTAATAAAAGTGCCAGTGCTCATGCTTTGGAAGGGAAGTTTGTACATTTCAGATTGTTTCATATTGTGATTTTGTTATTCTATATCAGGATCGTTATCCCTAACTTACAAGAAGCCATTAACAACCAGTTTAGAAAACAGGGTAAATATGAGAATAGTATGCCAAGGTACCATCAATGGAAGGAGGTGAGTAACAAACAAATTCTTCTATATTTTTTCACAAAAATTCAGCCAGCAGATTCACTAAGGTTTTACCCATTTCATTAGATCGCCATCTGGGCTTATTCCATTTCATTAAGATACCCAAATTTGGCCTCCTTGGTTACAATCGGAAACACATTTGAAGGACACCCCATGCACGTTTTGAAGGTAAAAGTTTCTGTCACATTATTTGGGACTTCAGGATAAGACACGTTGATTGAAAAGCCTGAATATAGAATAAGTCTGCCTCGATTCATTTGTTGGATAAACACCCCATTTAGTTTGCCCATTTGCCAAACAGTGAACACCCAAAGTTCTTGAAAATCCTGGACAACAGCAAACACCAACCTCATCCCTATTATATAATACTTGCACTATAATTATTGAAAAAGTGTTCACATTCAAACGGAATGTATGTTATTTTATTATATATTTTCCGGCAAATATGAAAGATTGCATATGAAAATATTTACATCCAGACTAACATTTGCTATATTGAAAAAAGCTTAATTTTATATGTAAGAGTGGGTTCCCCCCCCCCCCACACACACACACACACACACCCCTGCCTGCCTTGCTCAGATGGAAAACTAAGGAGTTTGAGGAGAGAGAGAGTCTGAAGTCAAACAGCTTCTGCTGTGTTATCTCTTTGCGAAAAGCATAATGCATGTCCTGTGTCATGGGTGGACAATGTATTACATATGGACTTTTAAAATACCTAACTATTTTATAAACAGTGCAGTAAAATATGTATTTTGTCCCTATGGGCCCCACAATAAGTGGTAAATGGCCACATGCAGTTTTGAGCTACAGGTTTGGCAGAAGAACACATTTTGTACTGTGGAAGAAAGCAAGTTCAATGATACAAATCATTCAAATACAGACCTTCAAAGAAAAGTGTTCCTTAGAGAAGAGAATTCTAATAACTAAACAATTCATACAATTTTGGAAATATGATGAAGGCATCCTTTATATCAAATTATATTTTCCTATGATGCTCTATTGTTCTTCAGTTGCACGAAGTCCCTGTGGGATTTTTTACCCTACAATGTTTTAGCTGATCCTTCCTTGAGATGTTTGCCCAATACTGAATGGGTCAAAACAATATTTTTTCTTAGCATACAAGGAGTTGAAGAGCAATACACTGCAACAACGGAATATAAATATCTATGGTAGCAGTATGCATACTTGCTACAGCCCAAATAAGCTTTGAATTGTAATAAAAGACTACTGCCATGCTATCATCTTATAAGGAGATCAGCTGTGACTTCACCCTTCTCCAGTGTTTGAAAAGTCATTGCAAGAGCTACTACACAAGAATTTCCATTCTAGTGTTAACATTTTAAATGGTAGTAATAACTATAAGGAAGCAAAGTAAAGCGATGTAACATCCTGTTTATTTTTTTAAGATTGGAAACCCAAAGACAGGCAAAAAGGCTGTGTTCTTGGAATGTGGCATCCATGCCAGAGAGTGGATTTCTCCTGCTTTCTGCCAGTGGTTTGTGAATGAGGTAGCTGTTATTTTATTTTTATGTATTTTATTTTCAACTAAACTCTATTTTAGAAAAAGCAGTAAAATGTATTCAGCAGGTTTTAACGCTTAATTCCAGCAGTTATATACAAAGCTGGAATACTTATCTGCAAAAAGGTTTAAAATTCTGTTTAGCCAGTCTTAGCTGTAGCTCAGAAAACAAACTCTCTCCCAGGGGTGTGCTCCTGCCAGACTGGTATACTGATTGCATGCAGAGGAAGTCCTTCTTCCCATCATCGTTTACAAACAATCGCTGAAACTGTAGGGCTCCTCCAAAGGCTACATAGTTACATAGTAGGTAAGGCTGAATAAAGACAATAGTCCATCCAGTTCAACCTGTGTGGGTCTGTGTCAGTGTCGATAATTATTTTGCATATCCCTGTATATTGTGTTTTTTTAAGATGCACATCCAAGAGTCTTTTAAAAATATCAATACTCCCTGCTGACACCACCAATTGTGGAAGAGAATTCCACATCCTTATCTCCATGACAGTGAAAACCCCCCTGCGCAGCTTAAGGTTAAACCAATTCTCCTCCAATCTCATTGTGTGGCCATGTGTCCTCTTACACTCCCTGAGGCCGAATAGTCTTGCTTCCTACGCTGGAATCACCATTGAGGTATTTGTAAATTGCTATCATGTCCCCTTGCAAGCGTCTCTTCTCCAGCGAGAATAAAATTAGTGCTTGTAGTTGTTCCTCATAATTGAGGTCTTCCAATCCCTTTATTAATTGCATTGCCCTTCTTTGGACTCTCTCCAGCTCCAGCACATCCCTTCTGAGGACTGGTGACCAGAACTGGACGAAATACTCCAAATGTGGCCTAACCAGAGTTTTATAAAGTGGCAGGATTATAGTTTTATCTCTGTAAATTCCTTGTTTTATGCATGCTAACTCTATTGAATGCTGTTGCAAAATCCAGATCCACAGGCCTCCCCCTATCTATATAGCAATTCACTTCTTCGTAGAATGTTAACAGATTGGTCTGGCAGGAACAACCCTTCATAAACCCAGGCTGATTACTACTAATGATATTGTTTTCTTCAGCTAATTCTTAGATATAGTCCCTTACAGTCCCCTGTAATAATTTACCTGCTATTGATGTTAGGCTGACTGGCCTGTAGTTTCCGGGAATATGTCTCTGCCCTTTTTTGAATATTGGAACTACACTGGCTTTTCTCTAATCAACTGGTACAATTCCTCTCAGTATGCTGTCCACAATGATTAGGAATAGTGGCCATGCTATAACCTGACTGAGTTCTTTGAGGACTCTCGGGTGTAAGCCATCTGGTCCTGGTGATTTATTTGTGTTAAGCTTATCTAGTCTTTTCTTGACTTCGGCCTCTGTTAGCCACAAGGGTACGTCCTGTAATGTGTTAACGATCCTGTCATGATCAGTATAGCCCTCCTTTTCCTATGTAAAAACTGCTCACCAGTCTTCACCGACCGTGTCGGCACCCTCAGGTGTGGAGACAATGGAGATCAGTGGTGATCACATCTGTGGTCAGTGCTGTCCGTTTTTTGCGGTAGAACTGAACGATCCGTGTCTGGCGTGATCGGAGTTACGTGTTGATCACACGACCGGTCCGTGGACGAACGATCACATGAGCGTGATGGGGGTGGCCGGCTGGAGTGTCCCCAGAGGACGGAATGACGTGAACGCTGATGCGTTTCGTCCACCTATCGTGGACTTTGTCAAAGCAACAGCGGGAGTATCACTGACTATATTATCTGATTACATATTTCAGCCTACTGTCATAGGTGTGACCGGGTGTGTATTTGGAGTATGTGATGGTATGGTGAGTGAAGCCGGCTGAGTGCTATCCCCCAGCATTGACAATGTTGTCATTTTAAATTGGTATCAATGGTAATTGACTGTTTTTATTTTTGTATAATGGTTTTTGATTAATAAAGTCCTACATTAAATTGCCGGTGTGTCTCGCTTACGGGCTCTTTGTGTTGCTACACAATTTTTGGTATATGTGCATTTTGTACCCTTGTTTAGCCACCCTGATTTCGTTCTTACACTCCTTATTGCTTTCCTTGTAGTGTTGAAATGCTGACAATGTTTTTTAAAAGCCATTTTTTTCTCTTTAATAAGACTTTTTACGTTACGGTTTAGCCACCCAGGTTTGACCTTTGCTCTTCTATGTTTATTGCCCATTGGAATGCACTGTGTGATACCTTTGTTTTTGTTATTCCCACAAAGTCTAAGCCCTCCTCATGTAATAGCAGCTCCAGTTCCTCCATTTTGTTAGCTAGGCTCCTGGCATTTGTGTATATGCCAATCAGTGTAGTATGAGTACATATTCATTTCTCCTTAAGTTTTCTCAGTCTTTGTTTTTGATTTGTCCACCCATTCCCCCCCGGGTTTAGATGTTATGACTATATTATCACTGCTGACTCCACTATTACCCTCTGTCCCTACGGGCCCCACAATAAGTGGTAAATGGCCACATGCAGTTTTGAGCTACAGGTTTGGCAGAAGAACACATTTTGTACTGTGGAATAAAGCAAGTTCAATGATACAAATGATTCAAATACAGACCTTCAAAGAAAAGTGTTCCTTAGAGAAGAGAATTCTAATAACCAAACAATTCATACAATTTTGGAAATATGATGAAGGCATCCTTTATATCAAATTATATTTTCCTATGATGCTCTATTGTTCTTCAGTTGCACGAAGTCCCTGTGGGATTTTTTACCCTACAATGTTTTAGCTGATCCTTCTGGCAGGAACAACCCTTCATAAACCCAGGCTGATTACTACTAATGATATTGTTTTCTTCAGCTAATTCTTAGATATAGTCCCTTACAGTCCCCTGTAATAATTTACCTGCTATTGATGTTAGGCTGACTGGCCTGTAGTTTCCAGGAATATGTCTCTGCCCTTTTTTGAATATTGGAACTACACTGGCTTTTCTCTAATCAACTGGTACAATTCCTCTCAGTATGCTGTCCACAATGATTAGGAATAATGGCCATGCTATAACCTGACTGAGTTCTTTGAGGACTCTCGGGTGTAAGCCATCTGGTCCTGGTGATTTATTTGTGTTAAGCTTATCTAGTCTTTTCTTGACTTCGGCCTCTGTTAGCCACAAGGGTACGTCCTGTAATGTGTTAACGATCCTGTCATGATCAGTACAGCCCTCCTTTTCCTATGTAAAAACTGAGGAGAAGAAAGCATTTAGTACAGTTGCCTTCTCTGTGTCATCTGTAATCATCCTCCAATCATCATCTTTTATGTGAGCAATGTGCTCTGATCGTGCTTTTTTACTGTTAATATATTTAAAAGAGTCCTTGGAATTTTTTTTACTCTCCTCTGCTATGTGCATTTTGTAAAAAGAAAAATGGTAAGATAACTCCCCCGTTAGGGTTTATTACAAAGTATAAGGCCTGGGGAAATAGAATTATCCAGTCACCCTGCATAGCCACTCACTTATGACCAGGGTGGGGTCCCTAGGGCAAACAGTAATATACCAAAAATTGTGTAGCAACACAAAGAGCCCGTAAGCGGGACACACCGGGCAATTTAATGTAGGACTTTATTAATCAAAAACCATTATACAAAAATAAAAACAGTCAATTACCATTGATACCAATTTAAAATGACAACGTTGTCAATGCTGGGGGATAGCACTCAGCCGGCTTCACTCACCATACCATCACATACTCCACAAACACACCCGGCAAACAGGACACGTGAACTGAACTGGTGGTTTGACCACAGTGTAGGGGAGGTGGTGATATAGTAGTTCACTGGTGTCACTTCCCACTGGATGAACTCTAAAACATTTGTTGTCTCATGCGGGGTAGGCTGAAATATGTAATCAGATAATATAGTCAGTGATACTCCCGCTGTTGGGAAAAGTTCAGCAGTTCAAACAGTTCACATCGGATCGTACCAGACTAAATCTCCCATACCTGGGATTGATGCAAATAACCGCAATGTACAGCACAGACAATGGGTCATCACCCAGTTAGCTCACCAGTCTTCACCGACCGTGTCGGCACCCTCAGGTGTGGAGACAATGGAGATCAGTGGTGATCACATCTGTGGTCAGTGCTGTCCGTTTTTTGCGGTAGAACTGAACGATCCGTGTCTGGCGTGATCGGAGTCACGTGTTGATCACACGACCGGTCCGTGGACGAACAATCACATGAGCGTGATGGGGGTGGCCGGCTGGAGTGTCCCCAGAGGACGGAATGACGTGAACGCTGACGCGTTTCGTCCACCTATCGTGGACTTTGTCAAAGCAACAGCGGGAGTATCACTGACTATATTATCTGATTACATATTTCAGCCTACTGTCATAGGTGAGACCGGGTGTGTATTTGGAGTATGTGATGGTATGGTGAGTGAAGCCGGCTGAGTGCTATCCCCCAGCATTGACAATGTTGTCATTTTAAATTGGTATCAATGGTAATTGACTGTTTTTATTTTTGTATAATGGTTTTTGATTAATAAAGTCCTACATTAAATTGCCGGTGTGTCTCGCTTACGGGCTCTTTGTGTTGCTACACAATTTTTGGTATATGTGCATTTTGTACCCTTGTTTAGCCACCCTGATTTCGTTCTTACACTCCTTATTGCTTTCCTTGTAGTGTTGAAATGCTGACAATGTTTTTTAAAAGCCATTTTTTTCTCTTCAATAAGACTTTTTACGTTACGGTTTAGCCACCCAGGTTTGACCTTTGCTCTTCTATGTTTATTGCCCATTGGAATGCACTGTGTGATACCTTTGTTTAATATGTTCTTAAAGCATTGACATTTTTTCTTCCATGTTCAATGTTTCTAGGATTTGGTCCCAATTAATGTCTTGTAGTGTTGAGCAAAGTTGAGAAAAGGTTGCTTGTTTGAAATTTAGCGTTCTTGTGCTACCCTCATGCCTCCTTTTCCTATGATTTATCTAAATGTGATCATCCTGTGATCGCTAGATCCCAAGTTGTCCTGTATTGCCACATCTGAGATCAGACTTGGATAATTCGCAATTAATAAATCTGGAAATGCATTCTTTCTAGTCATGAAATCCACCAATTTAGACATGAAGTTGTCCCGGAAGACAGTGGTTCTCAACCCTGTCTTAAAGTACCCCCAACAGGCCATGATTGCAGAATCTATTTTATCTCGCACAGGTGCTTTAAATCAGAGTCAATGGCTTGGTATTTGAGATATCTATTGTATCTAAGAGAAATTCCCAAAACATGGCCCGTTGGGGGTACTTGAGGACAGGGTTGAGAACCATTGCTGTAAGACATTTATGAAATGAAGGGCCTTTAATAAAGGAACTGTCCCTTCTACCCAGCCAATATCGGGATAATTGAAGTCCCCCATTATGATGGCATTTCCCTGCCTCACTGCCATTTCTAACTGTGATACGAGGTCCAGCTCCTCCTCCTCCTTCAGGTTGGAGGGCATTTAACAACCCCCACTAATAATTCCCCACGTATTTCTTCTCTTTGGAGTTCTATCCACACGGATTCCACCTCCCTCCTCGTCCCATTCACAGTTTCACTCCTTTCTACCTCTTTTACATAATTTTTGATATAAAGATACACCCCTCCCCCTTTTCTTCCTTCCCTGTCCTTCTGATACAAGGAATACCCCTGAATATTTGCCAGCCAGTCGTGTGAGCTGTCAAACCAAGTTTTTGTTATTCCCACAAAGTCTAAGCCCTCCTCATGTAATAGCAGCTCCAGTTCCTCCATTTTGTTAGCTAGGCTCCTGGCATTTGTGTATATGCCACTCAGTGTAGTATGAGTACATATTAATTTCTCCTTAAGTTTTCTCAGTCTTTGTTTTTGATTTGTCCACCCATTCACCCCGGGTTTAGATGTTACGACTATATTATCACTGCTGACTCCACTATTACCCTCTGTCCTTTGCTCACTGCCGACTGTCACTTCCTCTGAACCCTCCCCCCAACATGAGTTTAAAAGCCCCTCCAACTTTGTGGCCATCTTTCTTCCCAATAGAGCTGCACCCTCCCTATTAAGGTGCAGTCCATCCTTCCTAAAGAGCCAGTAACCGACAGAGAAGTCAACCCAGTTCTCAAGGAACCCGAACCCCTCCTTTCTACACCAGTTCCTCAGCCACTTGTTCAGTTCACTAAGCTCATTCTGCCTCTCTGGTGTGGCTCAAGGCACAGGTAGTATTTCTGAGAACACTACCTTGGAGGTCCTTCTCTTCAATCTAGTCCCTAAGTCTCTGAAATCATTTTTTAGGACTCTCCACCGTCCTCTTGGGTCCAGCCTTACCCAATCATCTGTCCATTCGATCCGTGATGTGTTGAACCTGAGTGCCCAGTAAACAACATACTGTTCGGCGACCTAATAATTGAGTCCCCTACTACCAGTACCTGTCTAATCTTTCCTGTATCCATGGCCCCCTCTTTACCGGAGCAGTCGCTCCCCTGGTAGCTAGTGGAGGGCATCTGCTCCAGCACTGCCACCTCTGAGCTGATATCCCCAACATCATGCAACTTTGCATATTTATTGGGGTCTACCAACTCAGGACTGGCCTCCCTAGCGCTCTTCCCTCTACCCCCCTTCTAAATCTCACCCATCTATCTACTCCTGGCTCCTATGTCTCCATATCTCCACCCTCCTCTACACTGGCCCTCGCCCACACCTGCCAGGTAATGTCAAAACTCCTTTCCAGGTTGCCAATGATTCTCAGTTTTGCCACCTGATTCTTCAGAACCAGGATCTGGGCTTCCAGAGAAACAACCCAGTCACATCTCGCACAGCAGTTTTTGCCCTTGATTGGCTCAACCAGGGCTGTATACATGGAGCAGGATGTGCACTGAGCGGAATCAGCAATCCTGTCGGACATTTTGCCCGCTATTCCAGTGGGGATTATATGGAAAGACTTGCTATTGGTACTCTACACTAATCCAAGCGCTCCTAGCTCTACAGCTTCTCCAAGTTCCTCACAGTCACTCTCAGCACCCCGCGTCACTCTCAGCACCCTGCGTCACTCTCAGCACCCTGTGCAACTCTTAGCACCCTGTACCACTCTCAGCACTCTGCCTCACTATCAGCAACCTGCATCACTCTCAGCACCCCGCATCACTCTCAGCACTCTGCGCCACTATCAGCACCCCGCGTCTCTCTCAGCACTCTGCCACTCTCAGCACCCTG
Source organism: Glandirana rugosa (assembly GCA_018402905.1). Classification (NCBI taxonomy): domain Eukaryota; kingdom Metazoa; phylum Chordata; class Amphibia; order Anura; family Ranidae; genus Glandirana; species Glandirana rugosa. The sequence continues at coordinate 10,466 of BLSH010175806.1, forward strand.
CATCTCTCTCAGCATTCCCTGTCACTTTTTAGTACCCTGCGTCACTCTCAGCCCCCTGCATCACTCTCAGTTGCTTCCAGCTACTAAAGGTACACCCAGTTACTCCCAGGTACTAATGGTGTTCCCAGGTAGTAAAGGTATTCCTAGGTTCTAAAGGTACTCCCCGAACTCTCAGGTTCTAAGGTACTCCCAGGTACTAATGGTACTCCCAGGTACTCTTAGATACTAAAGGTACTCCCAGTTACTCCTAGATACTAAGGGTACTCCAGCTACTCCCAGGTACTAAAGGTACTCCCAGCTACTCTCAGGTACTCTCAGCTACTCCCAGGTATAGAAAGGTACTAAAGGTACCCCAGGTACTAATGTACTCCCAGGTGCTCTTTTACTCCAGGTACTCTCAGCACTCCCAGGTACTAAAGGTACTCCCAGTTACTCTTAGATACTAAAGGTACTCCCAGTTACTCCTAGATACTAAGGGTACCCCAGCTACTCCCAGGTACTAAAGGTACTCCCAGCTACTCTCAGGTACTCTCAGCTACTCCCAGGTATAGAAAGGTACTAAAGGTACCCCAGGTACTAATGTACTCCCAGGTGCTCTTTTACTCCAGGTACTCTCAGCACTCCCAGGTACTAAAGGTACTCCCAGTTACTCTTAGATACTAAAGGTACTCCCAGTTACTCCTAGATACTAAGGGTACCCCAGCTACTCCCAGGTACTAAAGGTACTCCCAGCTACTCTCAGGTACTCTCAGCTACTCCCAGGTATAGAAAGGTACTAAAGGTACCCCAGGTACTAATGTACTCCCAGGTGCTCTTCTACTCCAGGTACTCTCAGCACTCCCAGGTATTAAAGGTACTTCCAGTTACTCCAGGTACTAAATGTACTCCCAGATACTTCCAGGTACTAAGGGTACTCCTAGTCACTCCCAAGTACTAGAGGTACTCCCAAGTACTAAAGGTACTCCCAGTTACTCTGTTAATCCCAGTACTCCCAGGCACTAAATATACCAAGGTACTCCCAGGTACTATGTTACTCCAGGTACTCTCAGCACTCCCAGGTACTAAAGGTACTCCCAGAAAAGAAGGTTGCTAGGGGTTCCTTAAGCAGTGAACAATGACAGATTGATCTCCCACCTACAATGCTACCAGCAAAAAATTGACTATTTTCCACTAACACGCAATGTACACTGATCATAGGTGAAAGGGCTTTTTGTCCACTAATCATGAATGTAAAGAGGCTTTTCTCCACTGACCACAAATGTAAGGGGAGACTAGAATTTTTACAGTCTGTGTTTCATTTTCATTCACTAATATTAATTTCCATGAAAATAATCGGCTCTAGTTGTTAAATATTATAAGTATGCCATATTTTTTTTATTTCGTTTATTTAAGCATTTTAACAGCTACTGATGATGCTATTTTACTGTAAAATGTCCATGTAATAATTCTTGGCAGGGGTTCCTTGAAACCTCAAAATTATTTTGAGGGTTCCTCTAGGGTAAAAAGATTGAGAAAGGTTGCCCTAGACCAGGGTTTCTCAACCATGGTTACGTGGAACCCTAGGGTTCCTCCAGAGGTTGCTAGGGGTTCCTTGAACAATAGTCAATTTCTGCCTCTCAAATAAATTCCCAATGACCCCATGCATCTTTTTAGCTATCTCTAAGGGGTAATTTTTCCCAATGGCCACAAATGTAAGGAGCATTCTTCCCATTGACCATCACACTAATGTATCATGAGTTGCAGATTTTTCATATTTAGCAGGGGTTCCCCGAGACCAGAGAACTATTTCAAGGGTTCCTCTGAGCTGAAATGGTTGAGAAAGGCTGCCGTAGACTGTCCCTTCTGCAGAGGAACCTGTTCCTACACTTCGCCTAGCTCAACCTCACAAGCAGGTCTCTATCCCTACCTACGTTCCGCACACTGCAGGGCTCCCAGACTAACCCAGCAGGAATGTATCCCTCTGTCTAAGAATACTGCCATAATCTCAGGAGAACTCAGTGTCCAGTGAGGCACAGGCTTCCTCAAGATAACGCCTGGAGTCCATGGCAGAGGACACACTGGTACCATACCTATGTTTTCCCTGGCAAAACAATTTCAGTTAAGGAAATAAGGACACATGGGATCATATAATGATAGAAAGTAAGAACTGCACCATCCACAAATCTCATTAGAATTAAACAAGGTAAAATGAACACCCTGTTACAAGCTATAACCACAATACTTTACTCTTTTAAGGGAAACAAATCATGAGATAAGTAAGGCTTGTACTAAGACTCTTCTGTTGATTTTTCTTCCTGAAAGTACTAGTTGCTCAGCTATCATTGTGATTCGTTAGGTTCAACATTTGCTGAGTCCCTGAACTGATAAAATTCTGACTTTTCTCTGACTTTCATTAGTTGCATGTTTCTCCTGGGTCTGTTAACAGGAGTATTGAAATTATTTGAAGTATTTGTTCAGGTCAGCAATATCTACCTATCAACTTATTACAGATCTGATCTACAAAAAAGACTGGAACATGTGTACAGAAGCTTGCCACAAGAGGATGATGTCATAGAGATTAACAAAAGCCTCAGAATGATTTGTGATATTTGCTTTGTTATGGTGTATATTATCATGTTTTTTTGTGACTTAGCACTTTGTTATATAACTTGATACAAGCATTACTAATTACATAATAACAAGCCTTATGTTTCATTTCCCAATAGGCAACTCAAACATATGGAAAAGATAAAGCTATGACTAAGCTCTTGGATAACCTCATATTCCATGTTTTGCCTGTGTTTAATATTGACGGCTATATCTTTACCTGGACAAGTGTAAGTATTTTGCTTTACTCTTATTGGTCCTTAAAGTGGTTGTAAACCCGCCCCCACCCCCCAAAAAAAAAAACCTGCAAAGCAAAGGCATAATGATAGCCATTGATGACGCCTGTGGGAGGGCGAAAGGCGTTGACGCAATTTCCGGTGTTTGGGTACCGTGGACGGCACCTCCGGTTTCAGTTGTAACGCACGCTGAGAGCGGCGTTCGTACCTTGTAATACCAAGCAAACGTTTTTCTCCTTCATCTTGTAAGTACAATTCTGTATTAGCACAATAAATTTAATCATACAGTACTTCACTATTTTGGATCCCTTTCTCTTCCCACCATATTTTGGATATTTTTTCCATCGGGATTAACGTGGAAGTATGAGCCCTGGGTTTGCCGGCTAACCAGCATAGGATTTCCATACAGCTTTGCCAGACCTCCAGACTGAAAAGCTGGGGGGTCATGGCCTTGTGGTGAGTAGGATTCCTAAGGGGCTATCCTGCACATGTGGAGCACATTGGCACTTTGAAGAAATTTCTTTCAGCACGAAGCACTTATTCACTTTAATATGGACTATTATAGCAATGTATCACTTTAAATTTTTTTAGCACTATAAATATTTATGGATTTTTTTATATCCTTATTTATATTTTGTTTATGATTGTTATTTATTAGTTCCAGCAGAAAGTATCATGGTATATATGTAATTAAGTTTTTTTCACCAGCATTTATTATTGCCTCGTGGCAATACGTGCAAGCGCTATAATTCTCTTATTTTTGCATATGTTATCTAGTGGTGTCCACTTAGTGTATAGCAGCTGCATATAGTGATTACCCATTGCATCCATCAGCGCAAATATATTTTATTGTTTTCAAAGGCATAATGAGCTAGTATGCAGCACATACTAGCTCATTATGAAACACTTACCTTGGAACAAAGCTGTTGCAGCGGTCTCGGCACACCGCTGTGACCGGCGACATTATTCTTCTGGGTCTGCAGCTCCGTCCAATCACTGCCGCGCATGCGCACGGGAGCCATCATTTACGGCACAAATACAGAAGAAATGCCACCCTGGGCTACCCCGGGTGACGATTCTTCAGTGTGCATGTGCCGATGACGTCGGCACAAGCAGATACAGGGGATATCTCCTAAACCGTATAGGTTTAGGAGATATTTCCTGGACCTACAGGTAAGCCTTATTGTAGGCTTACCTGTAGTTTAAAGTGGTTGTCATGACTTGACAACCACTTTAAAGTAGAACTATAGGCAAAGCTTTTTTTTTTTTCATTGTATAGAGTAAGGGAGAGTTATAACCCCTTTTAGTTTTTTTTCCCCCATCTGTGTCCCATTGTGGAGATTTTCCAATCACTTCTTGTCCCATAGCCAAACAAGAAGTAAGAAGAAAGCCCTGTGATTTAAGGGCATTCCTTGGGGACCCCCAGGTCACCAGAACTGGTGCCTCCTTTTGAAGATTTCCCCTCTTTTCTTTTCTGGGGACAACCCAAAATTTGGGATTTTCTTTTACTTTCACTTTCAGTGATAATGGTAAACAGGACAAACAGAGAGTATGAATCTCCTTAATGGGGGCACAGACAGCAATAAAACCTGACAATCGTTCTAATCCTCTTGCACTCTATCCAAAAGTTTTGACTTTAGTTACACTTTAGGCTGGGTTCACACTATTGCGAATTGGATGCAGGTTTCGCCGCATCCAATTCCCATAACAGGAAATTGTGACAGGCTCTCAACGCAGCTGGTTCACACATATCCTGGGTGGCTGTGGAGCGAATTGCACAGAGGTCCTGTGCGTCTTTGACTCCGTTTTAGGTCCGAATTCAGGCAAAAATTTGGGCCTGATTTGTCCCTGAAATGGAGAACAGGGACACATTGTACCCCTGCTGTTAGCCGCATCCCTCTTAGGTGTAAACCCAGCCTTAAAGAGATTCTGTTACTCAATAAAAATAGTTTAGCAACAAAGTCAGCCCATAGCATGCTTCACTAGTCTTTGCTATACTAAAGGGTTAGTTCACCTTTAATGGCTTTTGCCAAAAATCTACCCTGTGCACTACAGCATCAATAGTACATTTTTATGCGGCCTGCAGATGATGCACTGTAGAATGTGTGGCCCTGGAACTCAGCTCCCTACCCACAAGTGCGCAGTTCACTCTCTTTTTCACTCTTGCCGAATGGTGAGCTGCAAGAGAGAGACTGGGGTGCACATGAATGGGTAGGGAACAAAGCCATGTACTCATTTATGAGTTTCTGGGGTCTTGCATTCAATGCTCACTATGTCCTGCTATCTGCAGAATAGAGAGGGTGGGAAATGTAATAAGCAGCTTAACAAATAAGCATTCCTTCATGCTGTAATGGATGGAGTTGCATTATTACATAGATTTAGATAGACAAAACTTTGTACTTAATTCCTCAAATGAGCATAGGACCCGTTCTGAAAAATTTGGTGGAGGTGATCTATAGCCTTTTTCGCCACCTTGGAGCTTGTTGTAATTTGGCTAACTGAGGTTAGTGGTTATTATGCCATATTTAGCTAAAATGAGTGAAACCAGTAGTCTGCTAGAGCTGCTGAGCCTTATTCCAGACTTTTTGAATAAGAGTGTAAGTGGGTAGAATGCGATTCAATTTAACAAAAGTTTCAGCTTCCAAACCAGCAGGTAAGTTAGATACCTCCGATGTATGTAACAAAATATATAGGGATGAATCCAAGTTATGCTGGTCAAGACCCTGATTAGTGAGTACTAATCCTTTACATAAGTGAAAACTGAATGAAGAGTCGGCACTTCTCCGTGAAGGAAAATAATTCTATTTATTGCATCTCACCCATGTAAAAAGATAGTGAAGGCTAACGCGTATCGGCGTATAGAGCCTTGTTCACAGGCTTCATTCAATTTTCACTTCTATGGACCTATTGGAGTGAGTGGAGGACACTCTCAGTCAGAGTGGCTGTGAGAAGGTGGGTGTTTGCACCGTAAGACATTCCTTTAAGACTACTGCACAGGTTAGAGCAGTGTTTTCCTTTTGATGAACCCCTTACATAAGTGTTGTAATTGTGCTGCCAAGTAATATTTAGATTCACTTTACCCGCCAGTGATAGCCACAGTTTGTTCCAGATTTTTATTTTGTCCCTGAAGTGACACCGCAAAGGCGCTATATTCAAGCGACAAAAGTCTCCCAACCTGTATGCCTAGGTATTTAAACGTAGATGTGACAGGCACCAGGCATAAGAAAGTGATTCCTCTTAAAGGCTAAGTTCACCGTTGTTCACTTTTTTTTCTAATTTCCAGCTCCCCTAAGTATCAATATAGCATTCATGTACTTTTTTGTGAAAATATCAAAGCTTTCTATAAAATCTACAGACACTTACCTTACTGTCCTACATTCATGTTTACAAACATATCTATTGCTTCGGTCTTACTCCCTGGGCAGACTTTAGGTCATGACACAGGAAGGAGTTGACCAGCTGACCTCATTAGCACACTGCATGCATCATCCACCCTCCTACCTACTGCCCATTACCAGCTGCATGTTTTTTTTTAACGAAATGCAATCAATCAGTGATCACCTTTCTCACTAAATCATCCACAATTTACAATCAGATTGCATAGTGTGTGGCATCTTTATAAAAGTACATAGGAGGGAGTGGACAGAACACTCAGCTGTCAAGCCCTGTTCACATCTCTGCATAGCGGGAACTCGCATTCCCACAATTGTGGGAATAATAATACTGGTGCATAGGGGAGCTGGAATTTAGAAAAAAAAAAAGTGAACAAAAGTGAACTTAGCCTTTATGGGGTTATCATCAAGGGGCATCAATGCTGATGTATCCCAGTTTATAAGGAGACCTGAGAATTCCCCAAATCTTGTGACAGAACCCATTGCCGCCTCAAGAGATCATTGGGTATCCCCCAATAGTATAGTGTCGTCAGCATAAAGCATGACTTTCTCCTGCAACTCACCAAATTGAAATCCTACTATATCAAGAGATTTGTTTGATGGATGCAGTCAAGGGCTTAATCGTCAGTGCAAACAATAATGTCGACAGGGGACACCCTTGGCAAGTGCCCCTGCCCAGATGGAACATAGGAGAAATCCTACCAGCCTCCCTAATAGCCACCACCGCATGACTGCAATAATTTGACCCATGACGTAAAGACAAGACCAAAGCCAAATTTAGATAGGACAGCCCAAAGAAAGGGCCATTCCACACTATCGAAGGTCTTGGCCACATCCAGGGATAACAATGCCCCACTGCCCATGTTGTCTGCTCTGGCCTGTATGTTAAAAAACATTCTACATAAATTGACAGCTGTGGACTTTTGGGGCATAAACGGGGCTTGATCTGGGTGGATAATTGTAGAAAGTGTTTTATTAAGACATAGTGCCAGTACCTTTACTAGAATGTTTATGTCAGTCTAAAGTAAGGAGACCGACCTATAGGAATCAGTGTCCATGGGTTCTTTACCCAGCTTCAATAAAATAATTATATTAGCTTTTGTCATAGAGTAAAGTAAAACACCACTGCATCTGGCAGCATTCAACACCTTCAACAGATAAGGCAAGATCTGTTCCCCATACATTTTGTATACCTCTACCAGTATACCGTCATCTTCTGGAGCCTTACAGTCAAGGAATGCAGCAGTCACCTGCTGCAACTCCTCCATGGTAATCGGAGAATCAAGCATTTTCCTGTTTTGGGTGGATAGTACCGGTAAGCCGATACTGCTCAAATACTCCAGGATATCATTGACTGTACAAGCCTGCTTTGATTGATAGAGAGTGGAGTAGAAGGAGACCAGTACTGTCATTATATAATCTGGTGTATTGCCCAACCTACCATCCACATTTCGTGATGCACCAATAGAGCTCCCTGAGTTCTGTGTTCTGGCGATTTTGGCAAGTAGCCTCCAAGTTTGTTCATCCTCCTCGTAGAAAGCCAATGTAGAGAATAAACGCTTCTTATCCACTGTGGAAGATGCCACACGATTAAGAGCATCCCAAGGAGACAACCAAGACCCCTAGTAGCATCTGTAGTTATCTATAAACACTTGCTCTAATTGGTGCACCTGTTGCTCAAGTTCGGTACGTAAACCGTGTTCCGTTTAACTCCACTAGCCTGGCCTATAAACACTCCCTGCAGGACTGCTTTAAAAGCATCCCAGCTTTGTATAAATTGACTTGGTCTTGATTTGCTGCCAAAAATTCAGTAATGAAGCAGCATACAGTGCTCGAGAGATATGGCAGTAAAGATGGGGTGTCTTGACCTAGGTCAATGCGAGATAGAGACATATGAGATTTGGAGAAGCAGGAAAACTTCTTTTCCTGAGGATGCTTATAGCCAAACGTGAATCCAACCCATCCCTTGCATAAATCTATGACTGTACCCCTTTCCAGGCTCCCCACCCAGGAGGGGGGATGCTTATCCAGCAAGGGGTGAAGGTAGCAATTAAAGTCCCCCATCAATAGGAGAGCAAATCAGATTTATTAAACAGGTACACCAATAGGATTTATAAGAGTTCCCTGGAAAAGGGTGGAGGAATGTAGACCACAGCTATTATGCAATGTAACTCATACCGTTGACAGTGTAAAAATATAAACCTCCTCTCCTTATCCACTCACACATCTCGTTCTTGGAAAATGAGGGAGTGGTGTATCCATACACTCACCCCCCTTGAATATGAGGAGTGGGTGGAATGATAGGACTGACCAACCCAAGCATATTGAATATATGACGCAACATCCACAGTGAGGTGAGTTTCTTGAAGGCCATAGATACCCGGTGATGTTTACGGATAGTTGCTGAGATCATGGATCTCTTCTGAGGGTCCCTTAGGCCCCAGACATTCCAAGATACAATAGGCATGTCTGTCATCTTGGTACAGGGTATAATCAATAATGTAAGGAGCCAGGAGTAATAATGAGCAGACATCGCAGGTATGGATGGAAGGCCAGAGGAATATGTGGTACTGTAAATTAGGTTGTGAGTACTGTAATACCATTAGGGCAGGGCAGGACCTGTAGTGTAATCCGCAGTAGGCAGTCTCAGCAAACAGAAGATTGCAGCAGCAGAAAATTGTTGGGCACAACTGTGCCAGCAGAAAGCATAAAAAGTAAAACATTCTTTCTCTAAGATCTAGATAATAGGAAGAAATTAGGGCAATATTAATTGCAACAAGAAAATCGATTGCCAAACATAATATATGTAAAACAAAGCACATCATCCGTGCGGCACCAGGGAAGGAAACACAGGGGAGAAAACAGCAAGTAACTTTACCATGCTTGCATCCTTTATGTGATCCAGTAAGGGAAAAAGGCATTGTTCCTCCCCAGCACACCCCCTGAAGGTAAATTAGTCATCCAGAAGAAGGGAGACAGAAAGGGGGGCATTTTCCAAAAAGTGCTGCGCATTGATATCCAGCAGCTGAAGACAGCAACCAGCGTATAGGAACAGCTTCAATCAGTCAGCTTCCGCTGCAGCAGGATGGCGTCACAGATCAGCTTAATGCAGATCAATCCAATCTGATGCCGCAGCAGCCAATTCAAAAAAGTGAGCCTTCCCACCAGATATAATACGGAGCCTGGCCGAGTACAACATGGCATAAGTTACTTGGAGGCACTGCAGGCATTTCTGGACTTCTGTAAATCTCACCCTACTCCACTGGACTTCTGCTGAGAAGTCTGAGTAGAAGGAGACTCCGACTCCATTGTATTGGATATTATGGTGTTCGCACGCCAATCGCAGTATGGTTTCCCTGTCCCGATAATTAAGCAAATGAGCCAGCACAGGCCTGGGTGGGTTACTGGGCGGCAGAGGCCTGGTGGGTGTGTGGTGAGCCCGCTCTACTCAAAAGTTGGGTGTAAAGGCATCTTTGCCAAAAAGATCAATGAGCCAGTGTTCAATAAATTCTGTAAGGTTGCGTCCCTCTGTTTTCTCTGGGAGGCCCACAATGCACAATGCTGTTCTCCAGGTCCACCGTGGGCAGACTGTTAGTGCCAGCCAATTGCTTAGTGGTATGTGAGTACCACAGAAGAGAAGGTAGCTTGTCTTGCAGGTCGCTAATGCGACTTTCTGTGGCAGCTATGCATTTTCTTATTTTCTGGAGGTCTTGTCTAATCAATGCAACATCTTCTCATAAGCTCTCTAGATGTGTTTTAAGCTTATCCACAGACGCTGTGCACTTGTTAACTGCTTTCAGCATTTTTCAGAGCATGGGTTGTTCTTGCTCAATATAATCCCCCTCCTGTTCATCCTGTGACTGGGCACCTTGCTCTATCTGTAGGCCTCTGCTCCTCCAGGCTGCTCCCCCTCCTCCTCTTCTAGCATGTCAGCAGCATTGCCCTTAGTGTCATTAGGTTGGGCACAAGGCAAAGGCAGCTTCTGGGCTTAGTAAAGCATATCCCTAGTGATCTCTTTACCTTTTGTCTTTGCTCTCCCATGTTTGGAGGTCCTGGGTCCTTATCCTTGCTCTTAACAAAGTAAAAATGTGAAGTTACTGCGCTACCTATAGCATTGATTAATAAGCAGCTAGCACAACAATAGTAACCAATATTGTGTATTCAAAAAAGTGCAATAACGTGCAGCATTAAAAAAATACCTGTTTGGCATTTAAATATAAGCATAACATATTAACACAATAGTCATAAACTAATAAAGTGCAAATAAGGTGCCATATAGTGTCCAAGTGCATATATAGATATAAATATATCTCTTCTCCTGGTATTGGTTCAATCCTTGAATTGGTATATTGCAGTCCTCAGCTAGTTTAAGCAAATACGGTGTGACTTCCACCCACATGCAATGTTGACCACCACCAAGGAAGGATGATTGGAGGATCGTTCTTGTGGCTGTATGGTGTTACCCGCTTATCCAGATTAGGTCTGGTAAGAGTATTTAATTCATATCTTCCTTGGTGGTGGTCAACATTGCATGTGGGTGGAAGTCACACCGTATTTTCTTAAACCAACACAGTGTATATGATGCAAAGCATTTTGTTTTAATTCTAGGATCGTATGTGGAGAAAGAATCGTGCCACAACTCCGAATGAAAATTGTTTTGGTGTTGACCTCAACAGGAATTTCAATGTTTCATGGACAGGTGGGTTCTCTTTAATGCAAACAACTTATAACTCTTTCCATAGTGGAAAAAATAACATAGAAATGTCTGCAGAAAAAGCACCCCATGCTGTCTGTGTCTCCATGGGGGAGACTTCTGTTTCTGTCCCAATGGCAACATTGTCGAAGTGAGGGAATTCTCCTTCACATACACAAACAGTAATGTACCGCTTACAAAATTCTTGCCTTTTATAATTCTACAAAATTATTTTTCTTACTGTTATCATACTGATTTCCCTGGCTTCCTGTTCAATTGATAACACTGCCATTAGGACAGGAAATCAGGGGAAATCTCTACTGCTGACGCAGCAATAAAAACTGGCTAGGAGGTTCTATTCTTTAATCACACTACAAAATGTCTGCTCATTGCCTTTGCCTTTCTGTTCAGTGTCATATAAAGGAGTACTTTAAATAGAAACTGCAATAGTAATAGAGAAATGTGCTTTTTTTAGATGATGGAATGTATGGTGATCCATGCTTTGAAATTTATTCTGGAACTGGCCCAGAGTCTGCACCAGAGACTAAAGCAGTTACTGCACACATTCGTGAACACCTTTCTACTATGAAGGCGTACATCAGTTTCCATGCTTTTTCACAATTGCTCATGTATCCCTATGGATATACAAAAGAATTGGCACCAGATAATGAGGAACTGGTAGGTTTATTTTCATGCATCATAAATAATGAAAATGTTGGAATTACTACATTTGTTACAGAAAATGGGCAAACTTTACAATAATAGTTTATAAGTTAAAATTTAGCCTTCTAGAAAATAATGTTAATGCAGCTGGACTAGTGTTTTGTTCTAAAAGTTTAATTCCCATGTCTGCTTTTTACAGGCTTCAATTTCTGTTCAGTACATGGTTTGTAATGTAATGCCGCAGTTGATGAGAGATGGGGGCACGGGTGTAGTGTGAAGGGGTGCAGGGGTTGCCATTGCAACCCGTATTTAGCGCCAGGGGGCCCATGGCTCACTGCTCTCACTGAAAAATGCAGTATGTGCAACCACAAAAACCTGGAAACAGAATCCAGGTTCGATCCGCCTTGTGTCTCCTAGGGCCCCAGCTGAGCTCTGTAATCCAGTCCAGAGCTTCCAGTTTGCCTTCTCCCCAAATCCCAGACCACCCCCCCCCTCTCATTGGCTGAGGAGAGATGTCTGAGTTCCAACTCAGGATTAGCAGCCCAGGACAGGAGCTTCTAAGGTAAGAGACACGCTGCTGTGCAGGAGAGTTCTCTCATGTGGGAACAGATTAGAACAGGCACACTGACACAGCATCTGGCCTGCCAACACAGACTCACAGACAATAAGAAACGTTTTGTAATGTAAACTATCCTAACACCTCATGGGGGTCCCTCCCCCCACCAACCTGAAATGCGGAGTGATGTTGAGAGGTACTCTGATGTGATGGAGCAGGCTCCGATGTGATGCAGGGTCTCTTGTGTGATGGAGGGGGCTCTGATGTAATACAGGGGGCTCTGATGTTATGAGGGGGGCTGTGATGTGATTGAGGGGGCTCTGATGAAATGCAGGGGGCTCTGATGTTATGAGAGGGCTGTGATGTGATTGAGGGGGTTCTGATGTGATGCAGGGGGCTCTGATGTGAGGTAGGGGGCTCTGATGTGAGTCTCAGGGGACGTAGCGTAGTCACAGGGGGACGTAGTGTAGTCTCGGGGGATTCAGTGTAGTCTCTGGTTGACGTAGTGTAGTCTCAGGGGGACGTAGTGTAGTCTCGGGGGATGCAGTGTAGTCTCGGGGGACGTAGTGTAGTGT
>BLSH010175806.1:23436-41871 GCA_018402905.1 Glandirana rugosa
GGGCCGTAGTGTAGTCTCAGGGGGACGTAGTGTAGTCTCGGGGGACGTAGTGTAGTCTCAGGGGACGTAGTGTAGTCTCAGATGCAGGGGACTCTGATGTGATGCAGGGGGCTCTGATGTGATGCAGGGGGACTCTGATGTGATGCCGGGGGCTCTGATGTGATGCAGGGGGCTCTGATGTGAAGGAGTGGGCTCTGATGTGATGCAGGGGGCTCTGATGTGATGGGAGGGGCTCTGATGTGATGAGGGGACTCTGATGTGATGCAGGGGGACTCTGATTTGATCCAGGGGGCTCTGATTTTATGGGGGGGGCTGTGATGTGATGCAGGGGGCTCTGATGTGATGTAGGGGACTCTGACGTGATGCAGGGGACTATGATGTGATGCAGGGGACTCTGATGTGATGCAGGGGGTCTGGTGTGTTCCTTGGTCTTCATAATGCTGTTTGTTTACTAAGGTTCTCTAACAAACCTCTGAAGGCTTCACAGAACAGCTGCATTTTGACTGATATTAAATTATGAATTATTTTCAAGGCACTGTATGTGTGTGTGTATGTGTGTGTGTATATATATAAAGTAAAGTAGTGAGTGTACAGCTTGTATAACAGTGTAAATTTGCTGCCCCCTCAAAATAGCTCAACACACAGCCACTAATGTCTAAAGTGCCGGCAACAAAAGTGAGTACACCCCTAATTGAAAATGTCTAAATTGGGCCAATTAGCCATTTTCCCTTCCCGGTGTCATGTGACCTGTTAGTATTACAAAGTCTCAGGTGTGAATGGGGAGCAGGTGTATTAAATGTGTTGTTATCGCTCTCACTCTCTCATACTGGTCACTGGAATTTAAACATGGCACCTCATGGCAAAGAACTGTCTGAGGATCTGAAAAAAATAATTGGTGCTCTACAAAAAGATGGCATAGGCTATAAGAAGATTGCCAAGACCCAGAAACTGAGCTGCAGCATGGCGGCCAAGACTATACAGCAGTTTAACAGGACAGATTCCACTCAGAATAGGCCTCGCCATGGTCCACCAAAGAAGTTGAGTGCACATGCTCAGCTTCAAATCCAGAGGTTGTCTTTGGAAAATAGACATATGAGTGCTGCCAGCATTGCTGTAGGGGTTGAAGGGGTGGGGGGTCAGCCTGTCAGTGCTCAGACCATACGCCGCACACTGCATCAAATTGGTCTGCGTGGCTGTCATCCCAGAAGTAAGCCTCTTCTAAAGGTGATGCACAAGAAAGCCTGCAAACAGTTTGCTGAAGACAAGCACACCAAGGACATGGATTACTGGAACCATGTCCTGTGGTCTGATGAGACCAAGATAAACTTATTTGGTTCAGATGGTGTCAAGCGTGTGTAGCGGCAATCAGGGGAGGAGCACAAAGACAAGTGTGTCTTGCCTACAGTCAAGCATGGTCATGGAAGTGTCATGTTCCGGGGCTGAATGAGTGCTGCCGACACTGGGGAGCTACAGTTCATTGAGGGAACCATGAATGCCAACATGTACTGTGACATACTGAAGCAGAGCATGTATACCTCACTTCGGAGACTGGCAATATTCCAACATGATAACGACCCCAAACACACCTCCAAGATGATCACTGCCCTGCTAAAGAAGCTGAGGGTAAAGGTAATAGACTGGCCAAGCATCTCTCCAGACCTAAACCCTATTGAGCATCTGTGGCACATCGTCAATCGAAAGGTGGAGGAGCACAAGGTCTCTAACATTCACCAGCTCCGTGATGTCGTCATGGAGGAGTGGAAGACCAGTGGCAACCTGTGAAGCTCTGGCGAACTCCATGGCCAAAAGGGTTAATGCAGTGCTGAAAAATAATGGTGTCCACACAAAATATTGACACTCTGGGCCCAATTTGGACATTTTCACTTAGGGGTGTACTCATTTTTGTTGCCAGCGGTTTAGACATTAATGGCAGTGTGTTGTATTACATTGTATTGTGTGTTGTATTGCATTGTAGCAAAGTGTCATTTCTTTAGTGTTGTCACATCAAAAGATACAATAAAATATTTACAGAAATGTGAGGGGTGTACTCGCTTTTGTGAGATACTGTATTTTGGCCCTGACGTGTTTCTTCCTCATGGCTTAGTCCAGGGGAATGGCTGTGCGGCTCAGTGGCCTCTCTTTTATGCTTGCGAGTAGGATTCTTAATCTATTTTAAATATAAGGGTATACTATACAATATTACACTATTGGAGTATTCTTTGTTTCCCATCTGTGGTATCTGGAGTAACGTAAGGGAAGAGAATAGATAAGCTGGATGTTCCAGTGGAGAAGTCAAGAGAGATACCTAAAGTGTTATATGCCAATCATAATATGATAGACATTATGCTCTGGTGAGTGTGGAATTTGTGGGAAGTGGATGCGCACTCATTCACATGGTGGAGGGTGAAGGGTATAGTCAACAAAGCAGGAAGACGTTTATGTTACTATTTATGGCCAGTAAGAATGTTCAATGTGGACAATGGGCACATGCTAATTCATGGGGTGCATTGTGATTCATTTTTTAAAAACCACAAATTGGAGAAAATTACATTCATAGTCAGCTTCTTTAAAAAAAAAAAACACAGACTCCCTCCAAATGTTCCCCAAAATACATAGCAGACCCTTGGTGGGTCTGTGCTGTTTTGTTTTTTGTTTTTTGCTTTTTGTTTTTTTTTAAACAAAAAAGTTATTTGCCAGCCCAGCAATTTTAAAACATTTTCTCTTGGCAAATGTCAGTGCTAAAAAAAAAATAACTATTTCTGGCTGCATGGAGTTTTTAAATTTGTTTAACAATGATTCTTTAGGGCAGTACCCCCTGTGCTGTTATTTTACCCCCCCCCCCCCCTTGCCTATTAGCCTAGAAAATGGGCATTTTTGGTTTGACGGATTTGGCTCCCTTTGACTGCAATGGGTTTTGGTATCGAAACTTCTTTAAAGTTCACCAGACTCTTGCTGAACCGAACCCAGGGCAGTTCGGCTGATCACTACTCATTTTTTTGTCTTTTAAAGCCCAGTTCCAGACTGCTTTTAAATTCACATCTGGGGGTCAAACTCCCCCCTCCATTCTCCCACAAAAAATGAATGCCTGTTTGGCAAGGGGGGGGGGGGGTCGAGGGGGGGGATTAGTACAAATACTTACTTTATTCCTCACTTTCCTGGCAGCTGGTGCTCTGCTTCATTGTCTGATGCTCTGGGTTGTGAGCAGACCCTCCCCTGCCCTCCCGTTCAGTGCAGGACTGCTGGTCCTACATTGTATGCGATTACATCAGAGAGCTCCGACAAGCCAGGCAGTAAAGTGATGAGGCAAGTCACATGAAAAGGAGGAGCCTGTAAAAAGCAAGGAATAATGTTAATATTTCAACCTATTATTTTCCCCACTAGCCAAACACGCATCTAACTCATGGAGTGCAATAGGGACCCCACTGCATTGGTAAACTTAAGAGTAGCCTGGAGTTGGGTTTTAAATATTTAATTATTACAAGGGATGAGGTGCATGATAATCCCGTGCCACCAGACCAATACCACTACCACCATGGGTTTTAAATATCTAGCCCAGCATCTGTCATACCAATTTCCAGTTACTATATCATCAAAAAAAACAGTAAATGTTATTTTACATTCAGGTGATAAATATACTTGAATTTGTTTGGATATCAGTCTCCTGTAATCCCACAAAAAGCAGCACTAGAAGCCAGTTAGGCTCTGCTACTGTTCACATGTGCTGAAAGTAAATATGTTGAGAGGATGAGAGAGCACAGTGATAACCTTATCAGTGTGTTCCTCCTCCCTTATTGTCCAGTGGTAGGCTATGGTAGGTTTTTGCCTGATGTTCAGCTTTAAGTATATGTGCACTTTAAAGCAAAGTGTTTTTTGGCCCGTTCCCTAACTTAACCTAAGCCACTGTCCCTTATTCCTCACGCCAGCAATGTGACTGATTCGACGATGCCTCCTCTCTATGGCACTCTTTCTCACGGTCACTTTTCTGCCTCCTCCATGTATAATGCAGATGTAATAGCCCTGCATTGTACATAATGATGCCAAAGGACCATTCCTCCATGTATAATGCAGATGTAATAGCCCTGCATTGTACATAATGATGCCAAAGGGCCATTCCTCCATGTATAATGCAGATGTAATAGCCCTGCATTGTACATAATGATGCCAAAGGGCCATTCCCCCATGTATAATGCAGATGTAATAGCCCTGCATTGTACATAATGATGCCAAAGGGCCATTCCTCCATGTATAATGCAGATGTAATAGCCCTGCATTGTACATAATGATGCCGAAGGGCCATCCACAGCCCAGAGTACCAGAGGGAGAAGTCAACCGGCTTGGGGGTAAGATAAGCAATTCAGCTTTTTCATCTCCCCTTAGAAATAAGATAGACCTAAACTTTGCAGTGCGGGGGGCCCTCTCTATGGATTTTTTTTTTGTTCCAGCCCGGATCTGGGCCTTAAATGAGTTCTATATTGATTTTGCTAATGAGTCATCATAAGTTGCATTTTGTCTGTCAAGGTTTATCCAATTTGTTCTCTGTCATACTATATACAGAATCTTTTTTTTTTGTAGCACAAGATAGCAAAATCTGCAGTGGATTCCCTGAACAGCCTTTATAACACCACCTACACATATGGACCCATTGCCACTACAATATGTAAGTTTACAAATGGTAAAAGGACATAGAAATGAAGCCTCGCAATACCCATAAGTGATGAGATAGTGATGCTGCAGACATAAGTGTGCGCACATAGGGTGACATGTGTGCCTGGGCACACCCTAATCACCCTGTACTGTGCAGATTCCCCCTGCTGTCTGGCTGCAGAGAAAGGGACTGGGGAATCTCTGTCCTCATTTCCTTTCTCTGTCTCAAAAGTGGTTTGTTTAGACCCCTGATATTATACCACAGCCCCCAGCAAGGCTCGTAAAATGAAATGAAAAAAAATAATAAAATATAAAATTATAAAAAAAAAAATTGTAAAAAAATAAAATAAAAATAAACTACTGACACAATCTCTGCCCTACTGACACCGTCTTCTGCCCTTCTGACATATACACACACACACACACACTCACGTTTGTTTGCGCTTTTGTGGTGCAATAGGCTGCGCACACCTATGGCTGCAGACTAACAACCCCTCTAGCCTTGTTCTATCATAGAAAAATAGATTACATATCACCAGTAAACCAAATTGTACTTTTAATCGACTCTGTCTCAAAATGTATTTGTTAATAAATGTGACCCTACAAAGAAGGTGGTACATACTGTACGTGTACTGCTACCCATGCTATGTTTTACTGGTGACTTTACAATGAAGCTGCTTTGATCCAACTTTATTATAAAGTTACCAATAAAAACAATGTTCAACATTTCAGGACTACACAGGGTTCCCTTCCTTAGGCAGACAGTACACACCAATCCATCCAGCTAAAAATCCACTGTATGACTGAGACCAACCCGCAAATGATCACATTATTTTCCTTTCACATTCTAATAAACAAAAATTGTCATCCGCCAAGCTGAAATGAATGGTATACAGTCCAATCAGATGTATATTGAGGCATTGATCACATCCCCAATTGAGTTTTTAAGCAGTGTACCCTTCTATATACTCTGATTGTTTTGCTGTTCATGATGTTTCCTCAATTTTTGCATTGTGAAATCAGGGCATGGGACAGCATTAAAAACCCGACAGAAGTTCTAACCTTTCCCCACTCTATCCAAAACCTATAAGCTATACGCTTTTTTTTTTTAATCTGACCTACGATAACTAACTCATTTACATTCGTTGCTCAGATATTTGGCAGATTACAGGGGTGAGTTATAAAATCGCTCCATCATGTGTGTATGTACTGTATATATGTACAATTTGTATCTGCAGACAAAGCTTTTGGCGCATCAATTGATTGGACGTATGATGAAGGAATTAAATACTCGTATGTTTTTGAATTGCGTGATGATGGAGAATATGGTTTTCTTCTTCCTGAACATGAAATTGAACCAACCTGCAGAGAGACCATGCTAGCTGTGAAACAAATTGCCAGTTATCTTATTGATCTAGATACTTAGAAAAGACACATAAATGTCTGTTTTTCATGAATTACTCAATTAAAGGTTTCTTTTATTTGCATTAAGCATTTGCTACAATTGTATGTAAAAAATAAGCACTTTTCTATTTTTATTGCTCTCAAACAGTTAAAAAAATACACTATAAGCTTGCAGAAATACAGTGCATGTTATATTCAGAATACAACATGTATGCTGTATATTAAGCATTCAGCATAATAAAATAAAAGTATACACTTTGAAAATCCAAGTTGTCATATATGTTTACTTTAAATGTCATTAACTCTTTTTTGACACTATCAAATCGATGGGTAGACAATCGCTTTAAGCAAGGATTGGATGGTAAAGTCGGTGGATATTAATCATGTAAAGTACATGTAAGGTAACCATGCTGTGCTCTATAGGCGTTATGGTCAACTCATAATGTTTCGAGGGTATACATCACATTACATCATAAATCCCATACTTTATGAAATTTAAGGGGGCAGTTCCTACTTCCATACACAACTTTTTTATATATGGTGTCATGTGTTTGAACATTATTGAATATAAACATTATCAACTGAGATATACTATTAGAGGGGAATGGGTTCATTAATTTGATAGCAATAACTTTACATGCCATATGCTTGCCTAAGACTGATGGGATAATATACAGAACCTTTCGAAATATTAAACTATAACTTATAAATACAAACACTGGACACATATTTAAGTGGATGCCTTTTATTATAGGTATCAATAAATTTATAATTTATATCATATAATCCAATACCAAACTTTTACTATATCAACATGTAACATTATAGTTCAGCTATTAGAGCTTGAGCTACCAAAATAACAACTTAAAGTCCTCTTTCAAAGAAAGGGACCAGACCTCATAATATAAGCCGCGACAAGGCAGGGTGGGCAGGATGTGCTTCTTTCTTGAAATCCCCGCCGTCTGCGCCACTGATGACGCATTTATTCCTTTATATATTGGTTTTTGCTCGTGCTAGTACTGTTGATGTTTCATTTGTCCAGTTGTAAGTTAATTAAAACTGCAAAAAAAAAACGGCTATAAATAATCTTATTGGTCTGTCATTCTCCCATATGTGGTGGGTGGGGACATTTTATGCCCGACCCTCCACTCTCATTCTAGTATAATGTGGACAATTCTTCATCAAGTATACAAAACTGACAGATTTCAGGCATCTAGAGGAGAGGTTGTTTATCTAAATTAGCAAGTAAGGCACCGAAAGATACAGTCAGAGCCAGTGCAAGGATTTTTGTGTACACAGCCAAAGGTGCATTTTGGTGTCCTCCCCCACCGTCCTCCCGAGCACCCCCTTCCCTTCCAGTGGACAGAAGCTCCCTGTGAAGGACGCCTGTCTAAATGAGACTTTCATCAGAACTGTAAGGGGAAATTCTGATGAAAGGGGTTCTGGGCACCATGATTCAAGGGGGAACACTAGCAACTCTGATGTAAGGGGGGTCTGGTAACAGAGCACCTCTTACGTCAGACTTCCTCTTTACACCTGCTTTCCCCCTTATATCAGTGTCCTCCTTACCTTAGGGTTCACAGTTGCATTTTCCTTTTATAACATTGTCCATTCCGTGCATGTAGTCAGTAGGGCACTGTGGGCAGGGTTTAATTCACTGTGGAAGGGCTGTAGGGCACTGCAGGCTGGCTAGGGCACTGGAAAGCTGTTAGCCCTTCCTCCCCTCCCTCCAGTCTTCTTCAAACTGATAGAAACAAGTGCCAGGCACACTGAAGTCACACATACCCTACCGTACCCGCCCCGTTGCTCGAGTTAAGCCAAGCTCAACTGTCGAATAATCCGCCAAATTCAGAACTGTGCATACACAGAACAGGAGTGGGGAGAAGCTGCAAAATGTATGGGCACACAACTTTTTAAACAAACTGTCCATAAATTTATGAATGGTTGGCAACCCTGACTGTGACTGTCTCCATGTTTCTTGCTCTAACTGCCCCATCTCCCCTGCTCTGCCTGTCTCCAACACCCCTCTATTCTCATTTCCATTGCTCTGTTCACTTTCCACCATGTCTTCTGTTTTTTATATGTGTGTACATCTGCATGTATACAAATCAAAAATAATTAAAAAATAATAATTAAAAATAAAAAATATGAGTGCAAATACAAATGAATATCACCTATGGAAAAGCAGCACACTAAAAAGGTATACATCAACACCAAAATCTTTTGCTATATCAAAATTAGGCCCACTGTCCCTTTACATAATTATAAATGCTATCAAAGTGCTCTCAAATGTGCAAAATCGCAATAAAACAAAATATCTTATATAAGCAAACATAAAGAAAAAACATCTATCTATCATATAAGGGTGAACCATAATAAAGTGCAATGTGATATCTTAATAAATAATTATCATATGTGCATTCTAAAGTGCTAGTGCAATAAATAATATGGATAAAACATAAATTTCATACAAAAAGTTTAATAAAACCGTGCTGTGATAAACTTGCGCAGATCCACTGCAAGCTGTTTGCACTGACTTCAGTGCACCATCACCAAGACAGAACACACATCATCTGCTTATCAAAAAATTTGACCTTTTAAACTTATGAGATCACATGTGGTGGTCATCTCCTGGATTTTTGCAGCCACCTCACTCAAAAAGTGATGAAAAACAGGTAAAGTAGTTGACTCCCAAGAGTGGCCTTTCACCACTCTGTCCGCTCCGGTACCAACCACAGGCAATCCCGTGTCTGCATGCTATAGTGCAAAACTTTAAGAGGTCAGATTTTATGATAAGCAGATGATGTGTGTTCTGTCTTGGTTATGGCGCTCTGAAGTCAGTGCAAAAAGCTGATGATCACAGCACAATTTTATTGAACTTTTTGTATGAAATTGTATGTTTTATGCATATTATTTATGGTACTAGCACTTTGGAATGTATACAGTATATACAGTTAGGTCCATATATATTTGGACACAGGCACAATTTTCATACTTTTGGCTCTGTATGCCACCAGAATAAAATTAAAACAAAACAATCCAAATGAATTTAAAGTGCAGGCTTTCAGCTTTAATTCAAGGGGTTGAACATAAATATCAAGTACACATTTTAGGAACTGCAACCATTTTTATGCACAGTCCCCTCACTAGCAGGGGCTCAAATGTAATTGGACAAATGAATATAATCTGAAATAAAATGTTCATTTTTAATATTTTGTTGAGAATCCTTTACTGGCAATGACTGCCTGAAGTCTGGAACCCATGGACATTACCAAAGACTGGGTTTCCTCCTTTCTAATGCTTTGCCAGGCTCTAACTGCAGCTGTCTTCAGTTGTTCTTTGTTTGTGGGAGTTTCTGCCATTAGTTTTGCCTTCAGCAAGTGAAATGCATGCTCAATTAGGTTGAAACCAGATGATTGACTCGGCCATTGCAGAATATTCCACTTCTTTTCTTTCAAAAGCTCCTGGGTTGCTTTTGCAGTGTGTTTTGGATGATTGTCCATCTATACTGTGAAGCACTGTCCAATCAACTTTTCTGAATCTGGGCTGACAGTAGATCTCTAAACACTGCAGAATTCATCCGGCTGCTTCTGCCACATCATCAATAAACACCAATGATTCAGTGCCACTGGAAGCCATGCATGCCCGTGCCATCACACTGCCTCCACCATGCTTTGCAGATGGCACTGTGTGATTTGGATCTTGAGCTGTTCCAAGCCTTCTCAACACTTTTTTTCTTCCTGTCATTCTGGTACAGATACATATTAGTTTCTTCTGTCCAAAGAATGCTTTTCCAGAACTGGTCTGGCTTTTTTTAGATGTTTTTTTGTCAAAGTCTAATCTGGCTTTTCTATTCTACTGGCTTATGAATGGTTTGCACCTTGTGGTGAACCCTCTGTAAAATATTCTCTTGATTTTAGACTTTGACAATGATACACCCACCTCCTGGAGAGTGTCGCTCACTTGTCCGGATGTTGTGAATGGGTTTTTCTTTACCATAGAAAGGATCCTGCGATCATCCACCACTGTTTTCTTTCATGGACGTTCAGGCCTTTTCATGTTGCTGAGCTCACCAGTGCGTTCTTCTTTCCTTAGAATGTACCAAACTGTTGATTTGGCCACTCCTAATGTTGCTGCTATCTCTCTGGTGGATTTGTTTAGTTTTTGAAGCCTTACAATGGGCAGTTTCACTTGCATGGACAGCTCCTTTGAACGCATGATGTAGGTTCAGAGCAATAGATTCCAAATGCAAATACCACACTTAGTATCAACTCCAGACCTTTTACCTGCTTAATTAATGAAGAAATAACGAAGGGGTAGCCCACACCTGACCATGAAACTGCTTTTGATTCAACTGTCCAATTACTTTTAGTGCCTTGAAAAAGGGGGATGGTTATTCTTAAGAGCTGTAATTCCTAAACCCTTCCTCTGATTTGGATGTACATACCTTCAAATTAAGGTCAAAGTGTGCACTTTCAGACCACACTCATTATATAACTATAGCTTGAATATGTTTTGGTAAATACCTGAAAAAAAATCGTGCCTGTGTCCAAATATATATGGACCTAACTTATATAAATTATTCTCCATATCTATCACATTGCACTGTAGACATTTCCACATGAGCAGTCTGATCAGTTCCACCCATCTGTTTTTTAGGTGGACCCATGCGGTCCCTTCATTTTCCTATATGGAGCAGCGATGTAAATGGATCCAGTCTGCTAACAACAAACAGATCCATTCCCCTCTGTCTAGGTGGATTGGAGGGTAGTCAGATGTAAACGGGCAGTGGAATCTGTTTACATTCGACTGCACATGAGGACATAGACCTGCCATCTGCCTGCTCTGATCAGCAGGAGATCAGTGGACAGATCTCCTGCTGAGCAAAGCTTATCCTGTGTAAAAGGGGCCATATTGTCAATGTCTTTTGTTCTGTCCCAATCTCCTTTGCTCTGTTCCCATGGGGTTTCTTTAACTGCCCCCATCCCTCTTTTTACCTTGCTATTTTTCTATGCTCTCTTCTCTGCCCTCATCTTTTCTTCATGTGTTTACTTTTAGAGGGTCCCCCATGATGTAAGTGCAGCCTGCTGCATAATCAGAGCACAGACAGTCACACAGAATGAGATACCTAAGTAAGCCATACCCTACCTTCCATTGAAGATCGTCTTCTGTGCCATTTCAGCTCCTGTGCCTGCTGGTACCGACCTTTGGCATGACTCGGCCCCTCCCCTTGATCTGACTCGGCTCCTGCTGGGCTCCCTTTCATCTCACTCACCTCCAGTTTAGCGGCATTAGTCTCTGTGCTGGACTAGAGGTGAGGCTGTTTTGATCATAGGATGAGCTGGAGGGAGAGAAGGGAAAGTGCAGAATCAAATGTCATCATCTGCCCTGCTTCTTACTGTTGGAGTGGGGAGGAGAAGGAGGGGTTGGGAGAGCAGATGGAGTGGCCGCGTGTGCACTGTGGAGGCAGCAGATGAAACTGAAAGCGATCGGGGCTGTGCGGAGCGAGGTAAAGGTGCGATCAGTTCCAGCGCCAGCAGAAGCATTCCCAGACCTGTGGATTTAGCACCCCCTCTCCTGGTGCCCTAAGGCGGCTGCCTTATCCTGGCGCTGGCCCTAGGTACAGTGCACAAAGCAAGGTCCATAAAGACATGAATGAGCGAGTTTAGGGTAAAGAAACTTGACTGACCTGCACAGAGTCCTAACCTCAACCCGATAGAACATCTTTGGGATGAAGAGCGGAGACTGCGATCCAGGCCTTCTCATCCACATCAGTGCCTGACCTCACAAATGTGCTTCTGGAAGAATGGTCAAACATTCCCATAGACAGACCTAAACCTTGTGGACAGCCTTCCCAGAAGAGTTGAAGCTGTTTAATCTACCTTAAAAAATAAACACTTAACAGAGGGTATGGTACCCATGACATTCGATCTTTACAGCGCTATTACTAATTACTATTTTTTTTTTTTTTTGTAAGAATCATTGAATATTGAAAGATTATCCTCATATAGTGTATTATACTCTTCCTGTGATATAAAGAAATAAACATGTGACTATTAAACAGGTAAACATTAATATAAAGATGAGGGTCTTATACCTGAAAATAACTTTGTTTTGCACTTCATAAATAAATCTGCTATTTACCAGGGCAGTGGCAAGGAAAGCTGATCAGCTACAGTGAGCAATGAGCATGTTGGACACTAGGGGGAGACAGTCCTCCACATTTACCAGAATATAAACTAGAAGTAGACTACACAAGAAAGTTTTTATCCACCAACCAGCCATTTTTTTCACAACATCTGGTGCTAATTTAATAGTTTGGGAAAATAATGACACATCTGACAAATATACTAATGTAGTATGTGCAACATTAAGGGTCCATTCAGACAATTGTATGATGTACACACAGCTCTGTTCTTTGTGAATGGAAACCCCATGTACTGTACAGTAGAGCTCAATTTGCATTGTGGAGCACTGCAGGGGTAAAAAAAAAAGGGTCATATGCATTTTCCAGTCCATTGCTCTTGTGTTGATAGCCCATTTGTAATTAAAGGCCTACCTTAACACAATATACAACAATATGTGCATGCATTAAAGTCATTGTAAATGCATTTATTGTATTTTTTAAAAACATTAACAAACATTTATACTTACCTGCTTTTGCAAATGCATTGCACAGGGCAGCCCCAAACTTTCTCTTCTCGGCTCCCCTGCCGGTGCTTCTGGCTCCTGCTCTCCAGCAAGTGCCCCCATAGAAAGGGGGCACTACTAGTGCAGGCTCATTCCTCAGCTCTGCTGTTTGCATCTGTAGATACTTAACTCCCTTGTCACTTGCTTTGATTGACATCAGTGGGTACCAATGGTTCCTGCTGCCGCAGCAAAGCCCAAGAGACCAGGAACTGAGGAAGAAATACACCGCTCCAGGTAACAAAATCCCTCTACTCCACTACCTCTGCATATGGAAAGGGTGCTGGCCCTGTATGCATCAGAAAGCATATAGGGAAAGGTCTGGATGAACCCACTCCCATAAAATCACCTTTATTGATCCATGATAGAAAAATGACAACCCATACAGCAATGGGGGTACAAATACAGCACAGCTAATGTGACCAGGAAGTAAGAGGAGAGAAGAGCTACAGACAGGCACAGCGCTGGATCAAATGAGGGCTCAGGTCAGTAAACGGAGGGGGAGAGGGGGCATAATGATGCCTAAACATGCTTTTACTTAATACAAGTGTAGCACCCTGGTCCTAAACAGGGCTGCTAACAAACTTAGTTGTGCTAGGTGGTAACTAGCCTGGCTAATTGGTAGTGGATCCACTGATTTTGCCTTAAGCCTGAGTATGGTGTGTAGTCCCTCTCTTCTGTCACAAGGTGGCACTGCTGCATCTGACATTAGAATCATGGATCACAGTTAACACAGGTTATGAATCGATATGTTGTCTCAGCCAATCAGCAGGGGTTTCTTTCGGCCACCGAGCATGCTGGGATAGACTATTTATTCGGGAGGAGTCAGGCGATCAGGGTTCTTTGCCACCCGGGCAGCTGCTTGGGTGGACGTGTGTTGCATGGCTCCAGGTTGCTAGGCCAGAAGCCTGAGGTCTATCCCGGGAGCACCTGGCCGCTAGGCCTGTCCAAGGCCTATCCAGGAATCCAAGCAGCAGCATTGAGTTAGGCTTCAAGTTGGAGGCCTAGTCAAGTTGAGGAGGTTCTGCCTGAGGGAGAACCGGATCAGTGCCAGCAGTAAAGGAGAAGCAGTTGCCACAAAGGGACAACTACTCCTGTTACCAGAGGCAAGTTTAGAGAGGATGGAGGTCTGAAGAAGTACCAGAGCAGCATTTTCACTCGCCAGGGACGGTGAAGAGGTAGGAAAGCTTCAGTAGTCTCATCCGGGAACCCAGCAGGTGGCGTGGGTGCACCTTATAGCTAAGTACAGCGGGTAGCTATGAGTCAAGTCAGGGACCCAGTGGGATAGCGTGGGTGAAGCTTGAGTGATCTACAGAGGGATACTGTGAGATGTGAGCAGAGATCTACAACAGGATACTGTGAGTTACGTGTGCAGATCTACAGTGAAGTATCGAGAGTGAAGTGTTGCTATTGGAGACAACAGTTGCTTCAAAAATACAGATTGCTGAATTCAGCTTAAAGGTCCTTTTTCTGTATTGCTGTCTGCCTACTTCTATTTTTGTCTGCTGAGTCTGCCTGTTTGCATATTGCATTTGTCTAAGGGTGTCCTGGCCCTTACCCTCTCTCCCCCAGTTCTTGTTAAGGGACAATAAATCTCTTTTTGTTCATTTTAAAAGTGACTGGCGCCCAATCATTCCACTTTGCACTACACCCAGCATGCCTAGTAACCTGCACCCTGAGGAGGAATGTCAGTTGTCCCTGACTCTGGAGGTCACCACTAGGCCTCTGGAGGTCGAGGGCATCGTTACACAAGGAATGATTTAAGGTAAAAAAATGTTTAGGCTTTATAGCCACTTGATGAAATGAAATGAAATAGACTAGATGAGTCTGAAAGTGCCCTGAATCAATTGAAAAACAAGCAAACAACAGAGAACATGGCCAATCCTTGAAGCACTATACCAGCCTTTCCCAAACTTTGCAACACCGAGGAACCCTTAAAATAGTTCTCCGGTCTCGGGGAACCCCTGCTAAAAATGAAAAATCTACAACTCATGATACATTAGTGTGATGGTCAATGGGAAGAATGCTCCTTACACTTGTGGTCATTGGGAAGAATTATCCCCTTACAAATAGCTAAAAATATCAATGATGTCATTGGGAATTTATCTGAGAGGTAGAAATTGACCATTGCTCAAGGAACCCCTAGCAACCTTTGGAGGAACCCTAGAGTTCCACAGAACCCTGATTGAGAAACCCTGCACTATACACTTGTGAGCAAGGTGTATTGTGTTGTGACGGGTAGTAAACATACAGAGTCAACTTCAGGGAACAAAGTTATATTGTAGAAAAGGTTCAAACACAACTTAGACAGGCCTGGGGGATATTATTATTATTATAATACCGGATTTATATAGCATCAACAGTTTGCGCAGCGCTTTACAATATGAGGGCAGACAGTACAGTTACAATACAATACAGGAGGAATCAGAGGGCCCTGCTTGTTAGAGCTTACAATCTAGAAGGGAGGGTCAAGTAAAACAAAACGTAATAATTGTGGGGGGTGAACGGATGAAGAAAATGAAAATACATTTGTTAAAGCGGAGGTCCGGGCTAAAAAAAAAAATTAAAAGTCAGCAGCTACACATACAGTAGCTGCTGACTTTTAATATTAGGACACTTACCTGTCCTGGACTCCAGCGATGTCGGCACCCGCCGCCGATCTTCGGATCGGGGGACGGGTGCAGCCGCCTCCATCGCGGGTAAGGGAACCCGGACGTGTAAGCAGTACAGCTTCACGCCGGGCACCTTACCGCGCATGCGCGAGCTCTGCCACGCTCTGCTACTGGCCAGGCGGCCAGTAGCAGAGCGAGCAGGGAGGAGGGAGCCGGCTTCTGACGTCAGCGGCCGCGTCCCCCGGCCAGAACTCCCGGAAGTGTGGAAAAGGACACCTGTCTAAAGACAGGTGTCCTCTTCCCCCTCCCCCCCGAAAGGTGCCAAATGTGACACCTGAGGGGGGGGAGGAATCCAACCAGCGGAAGTTCCACTTTAGGGTGGAACTCCGCTTTAAGTGTGGGTAGAATAAGCTTCTCTGAAGAGGAGGGTTTTCAGGGATCGTCTAAAAGCTAGCAGAGTAGGAGATACTCGGACAGGTTGGGGTAAGAAGTTCCATAGGATTGGAGAGGCTCTGGAAAAGTCCTGGAGGCAAGCAAAGGAGGAGGAAATGAGGGAGCTAGAGAGCAGGAAGTCTTGAGAGGAACGAAGAGAACGATTAGGTTTATATTACGAGACTAGACTCGTGATGTAGCTGGGGGCTAAATTGTG
This sequence comes from Glandirana rugosa, assembly GCA_018402905.1. Taxonomy (NCBI): domain Eukaryota; kingdom Metazoa; phylum Chordata; class Amphibia; order Anura; family Ranidae; genus Glandirana; species Glandirana rugosa. Next base: position 39,433 of record BLSH010175806.1, read on the forward strand.
GATGGCTTTGTAGGTTGTTGTGAGTATTCTGAATTTAATTTGTTGGGTGAGCTGGAGCCAGTGGAGGGATTGAGAGAGAGGAGTAGAAGACACAGAGCGACTGGTAAGATGGCTGAGTCTGGCAGCAGCATTCATGATGAACTGAAGGGGGGATAGCCTGTGTAGAGGTAAGCCATTGAGAAGGGAGTTGCAGTAGTCGAGGCGAGAGATGACCAGAGAGTGAATTAAGAGCTTTGTTGTGTCATTCGTTAGAAAGGGGCTTATTTTTGAGATGTTGCGGAGGTTGAGGCAGAATTTGGACAGTGATTGGATGTGGGGCTTAATGGAGAGTTCAGAGTCCAGGACTACGCCTAGGACCTTGGCATGTGGGGATGGGCTGATAGTTGTGCCATCGATTATGACAGAGAGATTGGGGGAAGGGGCACGTGGTGGAGGAAAAATGATAAGTTCGGTTTTGGATAGAGTAAGTTTGAGGAAGTGGTGTGACATCCAGACCGCTGTATCTTTTAGTAAATTAGTGATATGTGAGGTGACTGAGGGAGTGAGCTGAGGGGTAGAGAGATAGATTTTGGTGTCATCAGCATATAGATGGTATTGGAAGCCATGGGAGGCTATCAACTGACCCAGGGAGGAGGTGTAGATTGAAAATAGGAGCGGCCCAAGAACAGAACCTTGGGGGACCCCAAGGGAGAAAGGAAGAGGAGAGGAGGAAGTAGAGTTGTAAGTTACGCTAAAGGTGCGATTAGATAATTAGGAAGAGAACCATCGAAGACTACAGTCACGGAGACCAATGGCATGGAGTTTTTGGAGGAGGAGGGGGTGATCAACCGTATCAAAGGGAGCAGAAAGGTCCAAGAGTAGGAGTACAGAATAGTGTCCATTTGTTTTGGCTATTAGTAGATCGTTTGTTAGTTTTAGAAGAGCAGTTTCTGTTGAGTGTTGAGGACAAAATCCAGACTGAAGGGGATCAAGAAGGCTATTCTCGGCAAGGTGGTTGCTCAGTCGGTTGTAGACTAGATGTTCAAGGAGTTTGGTTGGGTCCAGTGAAGGCTTAACTAATGCATGTTTTAGAGAGTTGGGGAAGATGCCAGAAGAGAGAGAGAAATTGAAAATGTGGGTTAAAGAGTGTAGAATCGAGTCAGAGGGTGAACGTAGTATTTGCAAGGGAACAGGATCCAGCGGGCAGGTGGTTAGTTTGACGTTAGCAAGTAGTTTAGCAACCTCATCTAAAGTGGTGGGGTTGAATGAGGGAAGTAGTGATTGTACCTGTAGTCATAAAGTGTGCAGCGTGGAAGGTATCTGAACAGCAGAGATCTCTTCACGAATTGTTTCAATCTTCAGTTTGAAGTGATTGGCGATCTCCTGGGCAGTGAGTGAAGTAGTGGGTGGAGGCAGAGGAGGACGAAGTAGAGAGTTGAAGGTAGAAAAGAGTTGACGAGGATGATAAGTTGTTAATGAGAGTGATGAAATAGGTCTGCTTGGCAGTGTGGAGGCAGGAATTGTATTTTTGGAAGGCAGATTTATACTGGTTGAAATCTTTTTGAGATTTAGTCTTACGCCATAGGTGCTCAAGAACACGGCTATGTTTTTTCAGACTTCTAGTGTCATGTGTTTGCCAAGGTTGAAGGGGTCAGGGCCTAATTCTGTGAGTGGTGAGAGGGGCTAGTGTGTCTAGGGAAGCTAAAAGTGAAGCATTGTAGAATGAAGTGGCTAGGTCGGTGCGATTTTGTCGTATAGATGGTCAGTAGCAGAGTAGAGAAGAGAAGGGTTGAGACGGCGTAGGTTTCTACGGGTAGCTGTTAGGCGGTTGGAGGCAGAGGAGGTGGAGGAGAGGGAGAGAGTGAAACTAATAAGGAAGTGATCAGAGAGAGGGAATGGATAGTTGGAGAGGTTGCATGGAGTGCAAAGGTGGGAGAAAACCAGGTCAAGGGTATTGCCTTCAGAGTGAGTAGTAGCGTGTATCCATTTCTTCAGGTTAAAGGAGAAGGTTAGACTCTTAGAATTTGGAAGTAGCAGGAGAGTTAGTATTAATAGGGATGTTGAAGTCCCCAAGAATGATTGTGGGGATTTCAGAAGAGAGAAAGTAGGGTAGCCAAGCAGAGAAGTCATCAAGAGGTTTAAGATTCTCAGATTGGAAGAGGAAATTGGACTTCTTTACCTATGTGCGATGATGAGTGAGACTTCCGTTATGGGAACTGGACCAAAAGAGGGTGGAAACGTGAGGTACGTTGGAGAGGTTGATAGGTAAGGGAGAGAGACTAGTGAAGGAATAATCAAAGTGAGAGAGGGAGAGGAGGTGGAGGAGACGGAGGTTGGCGGATTGTCGATGGGCATCTTTGGATGCGGCAGAGTTGGGAAGAGAAGAGATGAGACGATGACTGGTAGATATGCTGTTTTAGCGTGGCTGGATCGGTGAAGTAAGATGTTACGAAGTGAAAA
>BLSH010175806.1:54940-65605 GCA_018402905.1 Glandirana rugosa
GTAGTGTCCTGTGTCATATGTCGAGTCGTAGTGTCCCGTGTCATCTGTGATGCTGAGCTGTATACTGTGTCCTGTGATGCTGAGCTGTATACTGTGCCCTGTGATGCTGAGCTGTATACTGTGTCCTGTGATGCTGAGCTGTATACCCCTGACACAATATGTGGAATACAGGGGACGGAGTGGGTGGATTCTGTAAGGGCGGGGCTTATTAAAAGTAGGAGGGGTCAAAGGGAAGGGCGGGGCCTGGCGCCCCCCCATCCAAAAACTTCACCAGCCGCCACTGATATAGAGCCATGTATTTGAGTAGGGACTGTCCCCATAAGTTTGAAAAAGTGTGGCAGTGCTGGTTGATCACATCAGAGGGGTTCTCTTAGAGCTCTGAAGTTTTCCTTACTTACATGAATGGTGTATTAGCGTGGACCGAATGGCCTGAAGCTACAGTATCTCACAAAAGTGAGTACACCCCTCACATTTTTGTAAATATCTTATTATATCTTTTAATGTGACAACACTGAAGAAATGACACTTTGCTACAATGTAAAGTAGTGAGTGTACAGCTTGTATGAAAGTGTAAATTTGCTGTCCCCTCAAAATAACTCAACACGCAGCCATTAATGTCTAAACCGCTGGCGACAAAAGTGAGTACACCCCTAAGTGAAAATGTCCAAATTGGGCCCAATTAGCCATTTTCCCTCCACGTTGTCATGTGACTTGTTAGTGTTACAAGGTCTCCGGTGTGAATGGGGAGCAGGTGTGTTAAATTTGGTGTTATCCCTCTCACTCTCTCATACTGGTCACTGGCAATTCAACATGGCACCTCATGGCAAACAACTCTCCGAGGATCTGAAAACAAAAAATGTTGCTCTACATAAAGATGGTCTAGGCTATGAGAAGATTGCCAAGACCCTGAAACTGAGCTGCAGCATGGTGGCCAAGACCATACAGTGGTTTAACAGGACAGGTGCCACCCAGAGCAGGCCTTGCCATGGTCAATCAAAGAAGTTGAGTGCACTTTCTCAGTGTCTTATCCAGCGGTTGTCTTTGGAAAATAGACGTATGAGTGCGGCCAGCATTGCTGCAGAGGTTGAAGGGGTGGGGGGTCAGCCTGTAAGTGCTCAGACCATACGCCGCACACTGCATCAAATTGGTCTGCATGTCTGTCATCCAAGAAAGGAAGCCTCTTCTAAAGGTGATGCACAAGAAAGCCTGCAAAAAGTTTGCTGAAGACAAGCAGGCTAAGGATATGTTTACTGGAACCATGCCCTGTGGTCTGATGAGACCAAGATAAACTTATTTGGTTCAGATGGTGTCAAGCCTGTGCGGTGGCAAGCAGGTGAGGAGTACAAAGACAAGCTTGTCTTGCCTACAGTCAAGCATGGTGGTGGGAGTGTCATGCTCTGGGGCTGCATGAGTGCTGCCAGCACTGGGGAGCTACAGTTCATTGAGGAAACCATGAATGCCAACATGTACTGTGATATACAGAAGCAGAGCATGATCCCCTCCCTTCCGAGACTGAGCCACAGTGCAGTATTCCAACATGACAACAACCCAAACACACTTCCAAGACGACCACTTCCTTGCTAAAGAAGCTGAGGGTAAAGGTGATGGACTGGCCTAGCATGTCTCCAGACCTAAACCCTACTGAGCATTCTCAAAATGAAGGTGAAGGAGTGTAAGGCCTCTACCATCCACCAGCTCTGTGATGTCGTCATGGAGGAGTGGAAGAGGACTCCAGTGGCAAGTTCTTATGAAGCTCTGGTGAACTCCATGCCCAAGAGGGTTAAGGCAGTGCTGGAAAATAATGGTGGCCACACAAAATATTGACACTTTGAGCCATATTTGGACATTTGAACTTAGGGGTGTACTCACTTTTGTTGCCAGCGGTTTAGACATTAATGGCTGTGTGTTGAGTTATTTTGAGGGGACAGCAAATTTACACTGTTATACAAGCTGTACACTCACTACCTTACATAGCAAAGTGTCATTTTTTCAGTGTTGTCACATGAAAAGATATAATAAAATATTTACAAAAATGTGAGGGGTGTACTCACTTTTGTGAGATACTATATGTTGGGTTTTTTATATTCTAATACTGCTATAGTATCATAATATCTTGCTGTAAGTTGCACTAAGGTGTACTGGGGGTGGGGGGGGGGGGTAGTGTTGGGTGTTTTTGTATTGTCTGTATTGTTGTTTAAAACTTTTAATAAAAACTATTTTAAAAAAAGGAAACTCGAGATGGCCACGGTGTGACGTCAGTATGGGGGCGGAGCCTTAAAAACAGTATCAATTTATCTAGGTACACTTGAACACAGTTTTTGAGGGAACTCGGTAGGTAGGTTGATACAAACATCTTGGAGAACTAACCACAGATCTTCTGTGAATGTAGGCTTCCTCAAATCCTTCTGTCTCTTCATGTAATCCCAGACAGACTCGATGATGTTGAGATCAGGTCTCTGTGGGGGCCAGACCATCACTTCCAGGACACCTTGTTCTTTTTTACACTGAAGATTGTTCTTAATGACATTGGCTGTATGTTTGGGGTTGTTCTCCTGCAGCAGAATACATTTGGGCCAATCACTCTCCTCCCTGATGGTATGGCGTGATGGATAAGCATCTGCCTTCTCAGCATTGAGGACACCATTGATCCTGACCAAATCTCCAACTTCATTTGCAGAATTTCAGCCCAGGACTAGCAAGGAACCTCCAACAAGCTTCACTGTTGCCTGCAGACATTTATTATTCTATCACTCCCCAGCCCTTCGCAAACAAACTGCCTTTTGCTACCGCCAAATATTTCAAATTTTAACTCATCAGTCCATAGTACCTGCTGCCATTTTTCAGTACCCCACTTCCTAGGTTTTTGTGCACAATTGAGTCACCTAGCTCTGTTCATTCACTTTCCATTTTGTTAATTGATAAAAATAAACTATCATAGAGTACCAAGCTGTTCTTGTGTCACAGGAACAGAGGACCTGATACATCAAGTGGCTCCTTCGAGGGTAAATGCTTCACTTTAAACTGATTTTTGATACACCTCAATTATATACAAGTATTCACACATTAATGTTTTCAGTGCCTCTTTTTTGTTCTGTGACAGTTCTTAAGAATGCTCTACTCAGAGCAACTGCAATAAATACATATTTTCCTGGACAGTAGCTGATGTCAGTCATACATTTTAAGTGAAAGAAGCATGTGCTGCAGTCATGTGGTGCTTTTAATAGTGGCTACCTTATAATACTTTGCATAGGTACTGTATAATTCAGTGGTCCCCAACCTTTTTGGCACTGGGGACCAGCTGCGTGGAAGAAAATTGTGCTGAGGTCCGAGTGGGAATGTGCGGGGGGGGGGGGAGTATGCAATTTTTCGTGGGCAATTTGTCGGGGCAATGGCTGGTGTTGGCGCTTCAATCACCACGGCACCATGGTTGTTTTGGTGTCAGGATGATTGAAGCGCATTATTTCTATTATTACATTGTAATATATAATGAAATAGTTTAACTCACCATAATGCAGAATCAGTGGGAGCGCCAAAGTGTGTCAGATGCCACGTTGCCTGCCACCAGATGTGGATTGTCACTTGCCACGTCGCTTGCCACCAGATGCCGATTGTCACTTGCCACGTTGCCTGCCACCAGATGCCGATTGTCACTTGCCATTCTGCCTGCCACCAGATGAGAATTGTCACTTGCCATGCTGCCTACCACCAGATGAGGATGCCACTTGCCATTCTGTCTGCCACCAGATGCAGATTGTCACTTGCAATTCCGCCTGCCACCAGATGAGGATTGTTATTTTCCATTCTGCCTGCCACCAGATGAGGATTGTATACTTGCCATTCTGCCTGCCACCAGATGAGGATTGTCACTTGCCATGCTGCCTGCCACCAGATGAGGATGCCACCTGCCAAGCTGCCTGCCACCAGATGTGGATTGTCACTTGCCACGCTGCCTGCCACTAGATGAGGATGTCACTTGCCACGCTGCCTGCCACCTGATGAGGATGTCACTTGCCAAGTTGCCTGCCACCAGATGAGGATGTCACTTGCCACGCTGCTGATGATGTCATCTCTCTGCTCCCCGCTCACACTTCCTACACTGATGTCCTGCGCTGTGAGGGCGGAAGTCAGAGGAGCGGTGATGCTGAGAGATGTGTCATCTCTGCTCGCCAGACCGCCCGCATCTCATGCCTGCCCGGCCGCGGCACCAGGGTTGATGACCCCTGCTGTATATGATCTGAATGCACTACTACCTATGTTGTCCATAGGTGTATTGTGCATACCCCTGTCCTCTAGGTTTTAGAAATCAGATATCTTTTTATAAAAGTGATAGGCTGTTCTCCGTGTATTAATGTGGCTCCAAGGCCTGTTTCTGAAGCATCACATTGTACTACCGCCGCTTAGTCTGGTAGAAATATATGAGGGCAGTTGTGTCTTCAACAGCCTCCAATAGTCGTTTTTAACTTCCTCTACTGTATGTCTGTCCATTCCAATATCTTTATGTGTTAAAGTGGGAGTAAACACCCATGCATAATATGTACCTATAGGTAAGCCTATAACATGAGCTGGAGTGACGTCATCGCGGCTGGCCACTCACACAGCCGAAGTCCACGAACCTAAAAGGAAGACCGGGTGAAGATGGAAGCCTTGTCAGCGATGACAGCTTGCTGCTGAAAGGCTTTGTTCTGAGGTAAGTTTCACATACGTTTTCGCATACTCGCACATTATGGCTTTACCTTGCAGGTTCCAAAAAAAACCCACACAGCAGTTTACCACCGCTTTAACTGTCTCAAAAACGTGCTCATATCACACAGATGCTGCCAGAAATTGGAAAGGTAATAAACCATACCCAGGAATCATATAACTTCCCAAACATCTGTAGGAGTAGTCATTTTTTGTAGTGTTCAGAGGAGATCAGAAGAAAGTGTGAAAGAAAAGGGGGGTGCAGAGAGGAGAGGGAGAGCAAAAATGTTAAGGAGGAGAGTGTGAAAAAGTGGAGTGTAGTGCTACCCCTGCAGGAGCCGCTGGTATGTTTGCCCGGGTCTTCTCCACTTTTGCTCCACAGCCAGGCACAAGGTAGATTCACACAGCTAGGTGCACACTCACTTCTGCTTGTTACTCCAATGACCAGTCTAGGGGAAACTTGGTTGAAGTCCTTGCAGAAGGCAGATGAAGACTTCTCCACAGCAGCAGTAAACTGGTTGCAGAACTGAGCAATGACCCTTAAGCCTAGTACACACTATCAGGTTTTTTTTTTCATTCAACCCAGCGGGTTGCAATTTATGACACACCTACTGTCACTGTTGCATCCCCTGCTGCTGCCATCTTTGTTAATGATTTTTCTGGGTCCTGTACCAACCCTCTTCAGCCATTCTGCATCCAGTGATGAAGTATCTCCTGTACATGATGCACACAGGAATTACCTTGCCTATTTTTAGTCACTTAGGCCCCTTTTCACACATGCGGACCGTTCATTTCATCAGTTCAGTCATGTCAAAACGGATGAAGTATTTATCAGTTTTTATTTACACTCACTACTAATGCAAAAACGGATGAAAAACTGACTATTACATCCGCTTTCCTTCCGATCCATTTTTTTGACGGATGAAAAGTAGGGCTTTCATCTGTTCAAAAAAATGCATGTTGATGGAAGCGGATGAAAACAGATGCAAATGGATGATCATCCGTTGTCATCCGTTTTTCCATAGAGATGCACTGATGTCTGTTTTTCATCCGTCAAGGAGCCTAGAGTTTATACTGCGCTGTACATACACTGTACAGCGTACATAGAAAAAAGTAATTGCGTCAATTGATGGCGCTATATAAGTACCTGTAAATAAATCAATTGCTAGGCGAAAGAGCAATAGGTTTTCTCAAAGAGGGACTTGCATGTCTCTTCTGCCTAAAATTCCTACCTCCAATTTTTTGTTTTAATTCCGCTTTAAGTAGCAGCTTCTGTCTTGGCATGTCATGTTAGCTACATGCTGAAATGTCAGTTATGTAAGGATGTGTATTACAGTTCTTCAAAATGTTTTTTTTTTTTTTCATTTTTTGTAAACTATATATACTACATATATATATATATATATATATATATATATATATATATACTATACTATATATATATATATATATATATAAAGCAGTGAAGCCCTTTAATGGGGATAAAGTGAATAATAAACACAAAAAACTGCTGCTACTGCAACCAAAACAAATTAAATTAACTACAGTGTTGATGACCCCCACATATGCAAATAATTCGCTCAAAATAAAATGCAAAATTACTGAAATGTCAACAAAAACATATCCAATCTGGGACAGTGCAGAGGAACAAATAAAATGAAACGTTATGGTGACACCCCCTAGTAGTGCCACTCAGTGTGTAAAATAATAAATATGTGTGTATATGTATGTGCAATGTGCTCTGTGAATGCTGTGTTCTCAGTAGGCAAACAACTTGTACCCCTCCACCGATCAATGTATATGCTGACCTCACATACAGACCTATTCCAGGTCTATATGAACTTCCCCTTAGGGGCATATATCCAGTAGCTGGCAACTTTCCTCCTGTCCTAGGACAACTTGCTTCTGGTGTGCAGTAATCCTCATGCAGAAGGTGCTGAAAGAGTTAAATAACCAGCATAGTGCTGAACTGTTTACACTGTGTTTTATTTAAAATAATAAGATAACACTCACATTTGTAAGTGCGCTTCCTCTAGTGCGCTAGAATATATCACTTGACATATTAGGGGTGTGTACCCCCTTAACAGTCATCTAAGTATTCGCAGTAACTCAGCTCAGGGGGATAGCGATGCACCCCCTACTGCGGCATGATGACGTCATAAAGCTCGGCCCCAACCTCTTTTGTAATGTCATCACGCTGCAGTAGGTAGTGGGGAAGTGGATGTGGGGGTCCTCACCACTGTTGCTAAAGTAGCAGCACTTTTTTGTATTTATCATTCAGATTTTCAATTTATCACCATTAGAAGGCTAGTGCTTCACTACTATTTATTTACATTCATTTGTATGTGGAAACACATATAGCCTGGTGTTAAGCAGAAAGACCATATATATATATATTTTTTTTTTCTCTCACAAATAGGTTCTGGAAGTCCCCCTTTCTGAGTCACTTCTTGTCTCCACCCCTACCAGTGGCTGCTGGTGGGGTTTTTTTTGGGGGGGCAGCAAACAACCACCCCCCCCAGGCAGCCAGCGGCGTGGCACTACACCCCCACCCCCCAGCGCCTGCCGGTCGGTCCGGCACTTACTTTATGTAGGTGGCAGGTGTCCTTCAGCGTGGCGGGGTGCGGGCAGCGGTTCCAGGGTGGCGAAGTGCGGGCAGCGTCTCCAGGGCGGCAGGGAGTGGCTCCAGGGCAGCGGGATGCGGGTAGTGGCGGGCTGCGAGCAGTGGCTCCAGGGCAGTGTTGCCAACCTCCCGCAGCGTTTTTTACTGGCAAAACATGGAAAATTTACTGGCGGAGCACATTTTTTACTGGCAACTTGAAAAATAACTGAACTCCTATTAAAAACTAAGACAATTGATATTTAAACACAACATGGAAACACTGACAATACCCATATCAAGTAGTTTGCCCTGTTTACACTTAAAAAGTCAGCACAGCATGACAAATTATCAGACCTTGATATCTATAGACAGTTGTAAAAATCACTGATTTTTACAAACTGCCAGTAAATTTACTGGCGGCTGGCAACACTGCTCCAGGGTGGCAGGGTGTGGGCAGCAGCTCCACTGTGGCGGGCTGCAAGCAGTGGCTCCAGCGGCTTCCTCCACGGTTCCACGTCAAGCAACAATAGATTCCCCCAGCAACAGTACACCCCCCAGCAACATAGGACCCATGCAACAAAATATAACCCTAGCAACAATAGACCCCCAGCAGCAACAATAGACCCCCAGCAGCACAAATAGATCTCCCAGCAGCCAGCATAAATAGACTCTCCAGCAGCCAGGAACAATAGACCCCTCCCTCAACATTAGATCCCTTCCAACACCAACTGACCCCCCACCAACAAAAGACTATCCAAGCAACAGTAGGCCCCCAACCAGCAACAATAGACCTCTCCAGCAACAATAGGCCACCACACAAAAATAGATCCCCTCCAGCATTAATAGACCCCCAGCAGCAAGAATAGATCTCCCAGCAGCCAGCAACAATAGACTCTCCAGCAGCCAGGAACAATAGACCCATCCCTCAACATTAGATCCCTGCAGCACCAACTGACCCCCCAGCAACAAAAGACTCCCCAAGCAACAATAGGTCCCCGACCAGCAACAATAGGCCACCACACAGAAATATATCCCCTCCAGCAACAATAGATCCCCCAGCAGCCTGCATCAGTAGACCCCCAGCACCCCATGCCATTACATACGTTCAGTGGTAGAGGTGTCGGAACTGCATTTCCCTGCATTCCTGCTGAAAAAAAAAGCCCTGTATATACAGTATCTCACAAAAATGAGTACACCCCTCGCATTTTTGTGAATATTTTATTCTATCGTTTCATGCGACAACACTGAAGAAATGACACTTTGCTACAATGTAAAGTAGTGAGCATACAGCTTGTATAACGGTGTAAATTTGCTGTCCTCTCAAAATAACTCAACACACAGCCATTAATGTCTAAACCACTGCCAACAAAAGTGAGTACACCCCTAAGTGAAATGTCCAAATTGGGCCCACAGTGTCAATATTTTGTGTGGCCACCATTATTTTCCAGCACTGCCTTAACCCTCTTGGGCATGTAGTTCACCAGAGCTTAACAGATTGCCACTGGAGTCCTCTTCCACTCCTCCACGACGAAATCATGGAGCTGGTGGATGTTAGAGACCTTGCGCTCCTTCACCTTCCGTTTGAGGATGCCCCATAGATGCTCAATAGGGTTTAGGTCTGGAGACATGCTTGGCCAGTCCATCACCTTTACCCTCAGCTTTTTTAGCAAGGTAGTGGTCTTCTTGGAGATGTTTTGGGGTTGTTATCATGTTGAAATATTGCCCTGCAGCCCAGTCTCTGAAGGGAGGGGATCATGCTCTGCTTCAGTATGTCACAGTACATGTTGCCATTCATGTTTCCCTCAATGAACTGTAGCTTCCCAGTGCCGGCAGCACTCATGCAGCCCCAGACCATGACACTCCCACCACCATGCTTGACTGTAGGCAAGACACACTTGTCTTTGTACTCCTCACCTGGTTGCCGCCACACACGCTTGACACCATCTGATTACCAGATAAGTTTATATTGGTCTCATCAGACCACAGGTCATGGTTCCAGTAATCCATGTCCTTAGCCTGCTTGTCTTCAGCAAACTGTTTGCAGGCTTTCTTGTGCATCATCTTTAGAAGAGGCTTCCTTCTGGGAGGACAGCCATGCAGACTAATTTGATGCAGTGTGCAGCATATGGTCTAAGCACTGACAGGCTGACCCCCCCACCCCATCAACCTCTGCAGCAATGCTGGCAGCACTCATACGTCTATTTCCCAAAGACAACCTCTGGATATGACGCTGAGCACGTGCACTCAAATTCCTTGGTCGACCATGGCAAGGCCTGTTCTGAGTGGAACCCGTCCTGTTAAATTGCTGTATGGTCTTGGCCACCATGCTGCAGCTCAGTTTCAGGGTCTTGGCAATCTTCTTATAGCCTAGGCAGTGGCGTTTTATCCATGGGTGCAGGGTGTGCGGTGCACACGGGCCCTCAAGGGGGCCCAATGTGCCCTGTCACACTCTGACCACATGGAGTACCAAAAATCCTATGAAATAACATTCCTGCTGGGTCCTTGAAGCGCGGACACAGCCGGGAGCTTTGGGGACTTTTTATTTATTGTGAACACACGCGGAGGCAACAGGCGCATTTGCCGATGCCTGGTCTATAGATCCGGCTGCCACTGCTCACAGCCACTGAAGAACCTGGTCACTGGTGGAGTGATCTGCAGCCTTGAGTGCTGAGCCCGTGCGCTAGGAAGTCTTCTGATCAAGCAGTCGATGTGGCAACAACAAGGCAGCCGATGCGGCGGGGTGCAGAAATGAGTTCCTGTCCCCCTCCCAGACACCACGGAAATCCTGAGGCTCTATCCACCTGCTCCGACCTCCTCTCCCCTCCCTCCAATGATCGATCCATCCTCCTGGTGCGGGTGACAGTCAGCTCAAGAGGTGCAGTTGTCATGGAAGGAGGGGATCCATTCCGCACACTACTCTGTCCACCTCCAGCATGGCTCAGCTTGTCACACCACTGTGTGGCTGGATCTGCTCTGCTGCTTTCTCCTGGGCTGCTCCTCTCTTTCTGCCAGTGAAGCTGAAGCTGCTATACAAGCAGCGGACAGTGAGCCCCGGGGACCATCAAAGTAATTGAGCACTGTCATTGTGACCAGACCTTGCCCTCTTCCTACTCCCCCCTCCTGCCCCCCTCTCTCTACTCCCCCCTCCTGCCCCCCCTCTCTCTACTCCCCCCTCCTGCCCCCCCTCTCTATTTCCCCCTCTGTCTCTCTATGCCCCCTCTATCTCCCTGCCCCCCTCTCTGTCTTTCCCTGCCCCCTCTCATCCCCCCTCTCTACACCCCGACCATCTCTCCCCCGTCCCTATCTCTCTCCCCCGTCCCTCTCTCTCTCGTCCACCCCCCATCTCTCCCCTCTTCTCTCCCCCGTCCCTTTCTGTCTCTCCC
>BLSH010175806.1:87688-115758 GCA_018402905.1 Glandirana rugosa
ACATGCAGTGTGCATAGGAATTTGTTCATAGTTTTTTTCTTTAAACTATAGTCCAGCCCTCTAACGGTCTGAGGGACAGTGAACTGGCCCCCTGTTTAAAAAGTCTGAGGACCCCTGTCCTATGGGGTTGATTTACTAAAGCTTGAAAGTGCAAAATTTGGTGCAGCTCCACACAGAAATCAGCTTCAAGGTTTTATTGTCAAAGCTTGGATTGAACAAGCTGAGGTTAGAAGCTGATTGGCTACCATGCACAGCTGCACCGATTTTTGCACTCCCCAGCTTTAGTAAATCAACCCCTATGTGTCTATGCATACATGGACGTTTATTGACATTTAACAGCAGTGCCGTTTTTGGGCTGTTATCTGAACGCCCTGAATTGGAGTTCAAGAGTCGTTCTTCTGACCACAAAAAAACACCGGGCGCCGCTTAAACGCCGATAAACACTCATAAATGCCACTAATGGCCGTTTATCGGCATCCAGCATTTTTTGTAGTCAATGGAAGCTAATGAAGTAAAAAAACGCTAAAAAACGCAGGCGCCCATAAACGAGCATAAACCCTGCTTACAAAACGCTGCTAAAAGCACGTTTTCTAAGCAGGGCCTCCTGCCATTATATCCGACGCCCAGAGAGCGTCCAGTATGCATGGAGCCTTAGGGAATCAAACAGTGAAGCATTACGGCTTCGCCGCTGGGTCTCTACTGCGCATGCACGAGGCACCGCTGTGCTCTCCTACTGGCCCGGCGGCGGGAAAGAAGGACTGGTGAGGAGGGGCCGACCTGCTGGCGTAATTCACCACGGCCCGGTCTCCCGGGAAGCAAGGACAGGGTACCTGTCAAAGACAGGTATCCACTCCCCCCTGAAAGGTGCCAAATGTGGCACCAGAGGGGGGGGGAGGAATCCGATAAGTGGAAGTTCCACTTTTGGGTGAAATTCTGCTTTAACTTTTAATTTTGGGCCTATTTCCAAGCTGCTGGCCCCCTTCCTGCTTGTGGGTGTCTTCTTCACCTTGCCGGTTGCTCAGGAAAAACACCTGTACATTGCCATCACCATTCTATACTGCTGCACTCTGTATATGATATACTCCACTTTGTATACTGTTTTCTGTTATATACTGTTTCTTATAGCCGTTCATGTTATGTACTCTACACCAGTACTCTCTGTGCACCATGTTGTATGTTATACATACCATACCAGTCCAGTCTGTGTTGTATACTATACTCCATACCAATCCGCTATGTACACCATATTTTACATTATATACTTCATACCAGCCCACTTTGTGTGCTGTATTGTATATACTCCATAAGAGTCTACTCTGTACGTTGTGTTTTATGTTATATACTTCGGTCCAATAAGCACACTGTGTATGTTATTTTCACTATAACAGTTCATACTGTACACCGTGTTGTATGTTATACACTCCATACCAGTCCACTCTGTACACTGTAGTGAACGTTATATACTTCATACCAGCCAACGTTGTGTGCTGTATTGTATATACTAAGAGTCCATTTTGTGCATCGTGTTGTATGTTATATACTTCATACCAGTCCACTATGTAAACTGTGTTGTATGATATATACTGTGCACCATACCCGTTCACTCTGTACGCTGTGTTGTATGATATATACTGTGCACCATACCAGTTCACTCTGTACACTGTGTTGTATGATACTGTGCACCATACCACTTCACTCTGTACACTGTGTTGTATGATATATACTGTGCACCATACCAGTTCACTCTGTACACTGTGTTGTATGATATATACTGTGCACCATACCAGTTCACTCTGTACACTGTGTTGTATAATATATACTGTGCACCATACCAGTTCACTCTGTACGCTGTGTTGTATGATATATACTGTACACCATACCACTTCACTCTGTACACTGTGTTGTATGATATATACTGTGCACCATACCAGTTCACTCTGTACGCTGTGTTGTATAATATATACTGTGCACCATACCAGTTCACTCTGTACACTGTGTTGTATGATATATACTGTGCACCATACCAGTTCACTCTGTACACTGTGTTGTATTATATATACTGTGCACCATACCAGTTCACTCTGTACGCTGTGTTGTATGATATATACTGTGCACCATACCAGTTCACTCTGTACGCTGTGTTGTATGATATATACTGTGCACCATACCACTTCACTTTGTACACTGTGTTGTATGATATATACTGTGCACCATACCAGTTCACTCTGTACGCTGTGTTGTATGATATATACTGTGCACCATACCACTTCACTCTGTACACTGTGTTGTATGATATATACTGTGCACTATACCAGTTCACTCTGTACGCTGTGTTGTATGATATATACTGTGCACCATACCACTTCACTCTGTACACTGTGTTGTATGATATACGGTATACTGTACACCATACCACTTCACTCTGTACACTGTGTTGTATGATATATACTGTGCACTATACCAGTTCACTCTGTACGCTGTGTTGTATGATATATACTGTGCACCATACCAGTTCACACTGTGTTGTATGTTATACACTTTATACTACACTCTGTACACTGGAGTGTGTGTTATGTAATTCATACCAGTTCACTGTGCTGTATTGTATGTTAAATGCCACATAACATTCCATTCTGTACATTGTGCTATATGTTATATACATCATACCAGTTCACTCCATACCAGTCAACTCCATGTATGCTATAATATATGCAATGTGTGTTTAAGATAAGATAATGAAGTAGATCACAGAATTGTAATATTGTATTGATTAATGAGACCTAACTCAGTTTCCAAGGTTAAAAGAAGTAAGATGTGTAAAAAGTCTCTGCAATTATTATAATTATAGTTTCTGTTTCTTATTTTGTATAACATATCATTTTCAGCACACTGTTTACTTAGGCTAAGAGATTTAACCTCCCTGAATTGTTTACCTCACACTATAAAAATACATCCAGTTTCCTACACACAACTCTGGAGTATTTTCTCCTTCATCCTTTGCCCCTAGACCAAGGGTCCCCAAACTTTGGAAAAAAAGGGCCCGTTTACTGCCCTTCAAACATTAGGGGGACTGGACTGTGACCAGTGGAAGTAGAAAATGCCCTAGCATTGGTGGGAGTAAACAATGCCATAGGCTTGGTGGTCAGTGGGAGTCAAAATATTACATCATTGGTGTTAGTAGGAGGAATAGTGCCCCATCATTGGTTTCACTGGGGGAATTTGTTCCCCATCTTTGGTGTCAGTGGGAGGAATAGTGCCCCATTGTTGGTCTCAGTGTGAGAAAAAGTACCCCATTGTTGGTTTCAGTGGGAGGAATAGTACCCCATTGTTGTTGTCAGTGGGAGGAATAGTGCCCCATTGTTGGTTTCAGTGGGAGAATTTGTTCCCCATCTTTGGTGTCAGTGGGAGGAATAGTGACCCATTGTTGGTGTCAGTGGAAGAAATTGTACCCCATTGTTGGTGTCAGTGGGAGAAATAGTACCCCATTGTTGGATAAAGGCAAGCAAAGGGCCACATCCCCCACAGTTATTACCCTTCCATATCACTTGACCCTTCCTCCTAGATTGTAAGCTCTAAAGAGCAAGACCCTCTGATTCCTCCTGTATTGATTTGTATTGTAATTGTACTGTCTGCCCTAATGTTGTAAAGTGCTGCGCAAACTGTCGGCACTATATAAATCCTGTATAATAATAATAATAACATCCAGCCCACAGGCTACAGTTTGGAGAGCTCTGTCCTAGACTAAAGCAGCCCATACATGGGTAATATTTTTTGTTGTTCAACCAGCGTGTTAAACTGAAATAAAAATAACTTGATAACCCCATTCACAAGGATGGGGGAATCTTTGGCACTAGGGCCAGATTTAGACTTTTGGGGGGCCCAGGGAAAAGATCTGTAACTGGACACAGCAGGTATTTTTTCAAAATGGCTGCGTCCACAATGAATATAGTATTACCTAAAAAAGTCACTAACAGACTTTGCAGAAACATACTACCTTATTTCATAAGTGATCTTCTGCCCTTCCGAGCTGATGAGAAATCCTTTACTACTGGCAAACCACACACAACAGTTTGTGTTGTTATTTGTGTCAGTAGGAGGAATAGTGCCCCATCATTGATTTTAGTGGAAGAATTTGTTCCCCATCTTTGGTGTCAGTGTGAGAAATAGCACCCCATTGTTGGTGTCAGTGGGAGAAATAGTACCCCATTGTTGGTGTCAGTGGGAGAAATAGTACCCCATTGTTGGTGTCAGTGGGAGAAATAGTACCCCATTGTTGGTGTCATGGGGAGGAATAGTGTCTCGTATCAGTTGAAGCAATAGTGCCTCAAGGGCCAGACAAAGGCAAGTAAAGGGCCACATCAGGCCCATGGGAGAGGCCTGCCCTAGACTAAAGCAGATCATACATGAGTCTTTTTCTTTTCAACCAGTGCGTTAAACGAAAAAAAAAAAAACGTGATACCCCCATTCACAAGTATTGGGGAATCCAGGGGAAAGATCTGAAAGATCTATAACAGGACAATGCAGATAATTATTCAAAATGGCTGCATCCACAATGCAGATTACATACAATGTCTCTGACTGACTTTGCAGAAACCAACTACCTTATTTCATAAGTGATCTGCTGCCCATCTGAGCTGATGAGAAATCCTCAGCTACTGACAAGCCACACACAACAGTTTGTGTTATTTGTGTTCATCCATCCTCTACTTACACCGAAATAAACTGCAATCTGTTGAGATGAATGGAAAGCTTATCCAGAGGGAATTGAATTTTTTTTTTTTTTCAGTAAACAAGAATGGACGCTGGCTGGCTTCCATTGACAACCACAGCCTAGTTCTGCTGCATATTTAATCAGACATTTCATAGTACAATGAATGGGAAATGGTGTTGATCAACCTAGTTACTGTAATTAAACAGATGTGGCCGTATAAGGAAGAGCCTGTTGCAGCAGACTCTGCAGACTTCCTGTACACTTTGCAGAGTTTCTAGTGAACTTGAATTGAACTCACCAGAAATCCCTTCCCAAAATGAAGTGAATGCTTGGCACCGAACATTAAAATAGAATGACCCTTTCTTGACTGGGTTTGGTATGTTTGCAAAGGTGTATTGGTACTGCTTGAATGTCCTAACTGGGTGGCCCAGGTAGTCTGAGTTAGGCCTCATGCACACTAGGCATTTAGCCCATGTGCATCTAATCCTGGCATTTTCATGCACCTGGGAGGTAGGGTTGCCACCTTTTCTTTAAGCCAAACCCAAACACTTTAGCAGTGCACAGCAATTTATTTTTATAGTATAAACTATACATATATTTTGCTATTAAATAACATTTCTAATCATATGAAGTTAATCACAAGAGTCCCCTTTACATCATAGTCTACGTAGTTCCCCTTTTACATCTGAATCTGCAGAGTTCCCCTCTTACATCTAAATCTGTAGAGTTCCCCTTTTACATTTGAACTTACATAGTTCCCTTACTCTGTAAGGGGGGACTCTGCAGACTCTGATGTAAGGGAGGACTCTGGTGACTCTTAACATATGGGATGCTTTGGGAACCCTGATGTAAGGGGGAACACTGTGGCCTCTGATGTAAGGGGTGCTCTGAGAACCCTGATTTACCTTAGTGTACTCATTCAGAGGTAGGAGATAGAAGGGGGGAGACTTCAGTCACAGACAGGGAAGGATTGTGAGCTCACTCACCCCTTGGCAGTCAGCACCTCTCATCCAGATGTATCTCAGGTTGCTGGACTTCAAATTTCCCATCCCCACTTTCCTTTTCTGAGGTACAGTGCCAGGGATTGAAATGTGGGTAGACACAAAGGGGTAAGGGTGAGAGGAAGAGGATCAGATTGAGCGTAACAGACACTCTTGGCTTACACAACTGCAGCCAGTAACCCTGCTAGGAAGCGATAGTCTGATCTGAACAGTGTGTCTGGGTTTCAGGTGATCTGAAACCTGGACGCATGATGCCAAACCCGAACTGTCCGGGTGAATCTGGCTGCATAAGTGCCCCCACCTGTGTCACTGGCTGCAAACTGCCCCTACCTGTGTCACTTGCTGCATAATTGCCCCCACCTGTGTTACTGGCTGCCTAAGTGCCCCCACCTGTGTCACTGGCTGCAAACTGCCCCCACCTGTGTCACTGGCTGCAAACTGCCCCCACCTGTGATACTGGCTGCAAACGTGCCCCCACCTGTGATACTGGCTGCAAACGTGCCCCCACCTGTGATCCTGGCTGCATAACTGCCCCCACCTGTGATACTGGCTGCATAAGGGCCCCCACCTGTGTCTCTGGCTGTAAACTGCCCCCACCTGTGATACTGGCTGAATAACTTCCCCTACTTGTGATACTGGCTGCATAACTGTCCCCACCTGTGATACTGACTGCGACCGTGCCGTGACTGGCGGCTCCCACGCGCAGTCTCGGCCCCGGAAGGAAGAGGGGCAGAAGATGGACGCCGCCAGCAGAGGGGACATCGCTGGATGTCGCAGGCTTCGTTTGCAGGTAAGTGGCACATAATGGGCTACTATGCGATGCATAATAGCCCATTATGTTTCTACTTTACTGAGTCTGCAGCTCAGTGTGATTGGATGCGGTGGCCGGAGGCTGGTCACTGTGGCAGCGGACGTGACTCCAGCTCCACAGAGACCCTGACCGCCCGGTGACCAACCGACAATATGGGACAGCCCGCTTCTCCGCATGCCGATCTCTGCAGACTCACAGCCCGCTTCTCCGCATGCCGAACTCTGCAACAATCCTGCCTGACTATTGGATGGGGTAAGTGCGGGACTTGTCCCGACCTCGGAGGGGGGGTCTCTGCAATGTACCCCACCTGTGATACTGGCTGCATAACTGCCCCCACCTGTGTCACTGGCTGCAAACTGCTCCCATCTGTGATATTGGCTGCATAACTGCCCCCACCTGTGATACTGGCTTCATAACTGTCCCCACCTGTGATACTGGCTGCATAAGTGCCCCCACCTGTGTCACTGGCTGCAAACTGCCCCCACCTGTGATACTGGCTGAATAACTTCCCCCACTTGTGATACTGGCTGCATAACTGCCCCCACCTGTGATACTGGCTGCATAACTGCCCCCACCTGTGATACTGGCTGCATAAGTGCCCCCACCTGTGTCACTGGCTGCAAACTGCCCCCACCTGTGATACTGGCTGAATAACTTCCCCCACTTGTGATACTGGCTGCATAACTGCCCCCACCTGTGATACTGGCTGCATAACTGCCCCACTTGTGATACTGGCTGCATAACTGACCCCAACTGTGATACTGGCTGCATAAGTGCCCTCACCTGTGTCACTGGCGGCATAACTGCCCCCACCTGTGATACTGGCTGCACAACTGCCCCACCTGTGTCACTGGCTGCATAAGTGCCCCCACCTGTGTCACTGGCTGCATAGCTGCCCCCACCTATATCACTGGCTGCATAACTGCCCCCCACCTGTGATACTGGCTGCATAACTGCCCCCACCTGTGATATTGGCTGCAATTTACCCCCACCTGTGTTATTGGCTGCAATTTACCCCAACTGTGATACTGGCTGCTATATACCCCCACCTGTGATATTGGCTGCAATTTACCCCACCTGTGATGCTGGGGCTGTGTACTGTGTCCTGTGATGCTGGGGCTGTATACTGTGTCCTGTGATTCTGAGCTGTATACTGTGCCCTGTGATGCTGGGGCTGTATACTGTGTCTTGTGATGCTGGGGCTGTATACTGTGTCCTGTGATGCTGAGCTGTTTACTGAGTCCTGTGATGCTGAGCTGTATACTGTGTCCTGTGATGCTGGGACTGTATACTGTGTCCTGTAATACTGAGTTGTATACTGTATCCTGTGATGCTGGGGCTGTATACTGTGTTCTGTGATGCTGAGCTGTATACTGTGTCCTGTGATACTGAGCTGTATACTGTGTCCTGTGATGCTGGGGCTGTATACTGTGTCCTGTGATGCTGGGGTTGTATACTGTGCCCTGTGATGCTGAGCTGTATACTGTGTCCTGTGATGCTGGGGCTGTATACTGTGTCCTGTGATGCTGAGCTGTATACTGTGTCCTGTGATGCTGGGGCTGTATACTGTGCCCTGTGATGCTGAGCTGTATACTGTGTCCTGTGATGCTTGGGCTGTATACTGTGTCCTGTGATGCTGAGCTGTATACTGTGTCCTGTGATGCTTGGGCTGTATACTGTGTCCTGTGATGCTGAGCTGTATACTGTGTCATGTGATGCTGAGCTGTGTAATCCTGACACAATATGTGGAATACAGGGGACGGAGTGGGTGGATTCTATAAGGGGTGGGGCTTATTAGTAGTAGGAGGGGTCACAAAGGAAGGGCGGGGCCTGGCGCCCCCCATCCTAAAACTTCACCAGCCGCCACTGTAGCCTGGTCCAGCTGAATGTTTCTGCCCAGGCCTTTTAGTGTGCCATAAATTGCAGTATTTAAGAAATTGAAAAGCAGAACACAGTTTAGTCTGCAAAACACCCCCATCTTTACCGAAGGGGGGCAGTTCTTTCTGGCACACTTATTTTGGCATAGGCTGTTAAAAATTAAAGCGGTTTTAAATCCAAAACCAAAAAATGTATTATATTGCAGCTTACTAATCATTAGATGAGGTGGCTGCATCCGATTTATTTTCTCCGTTTTTTTCTTCCCTGTTTTCACTTGGTAATCTGGCCAATAACATACCTCCATTTTTAGTGAGACACAACTCTGGAAGAATAAGCACAGTAGGCACAGCAGCATTGTCAGTCTGGGGGGGGAGGGTGGTGTTAAATGTATTAGTAGATTTAGATACAACAACAAATTGAAGCCAAACTCCAGCTAACACTTCATAATCACATAATAATCACTTTATAATAGTTACAACAAACAGCTTTTTTCCTTTTGGGATAAAGGTTTTACATTAATAAATAAAAGCTGATTATTGTAATCACCCCTGCCAGTGTTAAATGTTTGTCTCACTCATGTAAACTGATACATTCTGCTGGAGAGCTTGTGTTTTTGAAAAACAACAAAGAATGCTTACAAAAAACTAATACAGCTATCACATATAAGAATTTTCGTACTAAATAACAGTTTGTAAACAGAAAAATGGGCATATTAGCATGATGCATATATTTTGGATACCTGACAAAGGAATTCATACTGCTTCCTGATGGTACTTTAAAGTGTTTGTAAAGGATTTTTTTTTTAAATAACAAACGTGTTATACTTATCTGGTCTGCGCAATTGTTTTGCACCAAGCAGCTCCAATCCTCCTTTTTTCTGGACCCCTCTCCCTTGCCGAATGCATTCTTGCATGCTCTCTCCCTAGCCGGCTCTCTGTGTCCCACGTTCCCATTTCACTGGCTGTGATTGACAGCAGCAGGAGTCAATGGCTCCTGTTGCTGCATCTCAGCCAATGAGGAGGGAGAGACCCAGGAGAGCCGCTGCTCTTGTGCACATCACTTGATTGAGATCAGGTTTAGGTAGAGAGGGGGAGGCTGCCCACTGGAGGTTTTTATACCTTCATACATAGAATAGGTAGAGCAGTGTAGAGCAGTGAGCACTGAGAGCAGAGAGGAATCCGTTCTCCTTCGGAGTGGAGGCAGCCGGCTGGAAGCGTCAGGCAGTGAGGCAGTGGCAGACTCATGGCTTTTTTTTTTACACTGACCGGCAGCATGTGCCGCCGGGAGTCTAGGACGGCCCGTAGCCGCGGCGTTCACCCTGTCAGCTGAGTGACACACACTATTCCCTTCCCTTACACTCCCATGCTGTCCTCCGCTCCTCCTGTCAGGCAAATTAAAGGGCTGCCTCTGTATATATCCTTCCCAAAAAACAGGTGCTCAGTAAAAAATAAAGAAACTCATAGTGCTTTCCTGCTAAGACATATCAATTTTATTTAGTGAGAAAACACTATGATCCATACAAGCTTGCCAGCAGGATACACCGCTCTATCTTGTGAGGGGAAGCTAGCAGACAATCAGGTTCTCCACCCAACCTCAGGTGCTCTGGCTTCACAAGAGTCCTCCCAACACTCCAATAGCAGACCAATGTAAAAAATAAAATATGAACCGGCACACTGGAATTAAGTCCAATCTTCTAGTTTATTGCTGCATGGTTAGGTTAAAGCAGTACAAGCTAACGCGTTTCCGCAACCAATGTGCCTTGTTCACAGCATAGCACTATGATGTTGGAGCAATTTGTGGCATAGTAAAGATTCATGCACAAGGACATTAATTATTGTGGAACTTTTTATCAGTCATATTCTCTGTGTGAAATATGCATTGGTTTATTTATCTTGAAGCATGTGGCAAGTGAAGGCATCATTTTGACCCCTTTCACACCAAGGCGTTTTTCAGACTCTTTTGCGCTAAAAATAGCAACTAAAAAGCGCCTGATAAACTCCCCCCAATACACCCACTGTGAGAGTCATATTGCTTTCAAACTGGGATGGTAAAAAAAAGTCCTGCAAGCCGCATCTTCACAGCAGTGTGGGAGCGGTGTATTCACCGCTCCTATACCGCCCCTGTCTATTGAAAAAAATGGGGCATCGATCCCGAAGCGCTGAACACCGCTTCAGGAGCTCCGCAAAACTGCACTTTTAACTCCTGTTTAACTCCTTGTGGGGGGGTTAAAAGCACACCACTGCCGCCCGAATAGTGGTGCCATATCGCCACTATAACGAGTGGTAAAGCTCTGCAAATTAGCGGTGTTTTACCGCTAACGCTCGGGCAGCGCCAGTGTGAAAGGGGCCTTTATGTATTTGCAGTGCTGCAATTTTGGTATCACATTTATTATTATTATTATTATACAGGATTTATTTAGCGCCAGTAGTTTGTGCAGCGCTTTACAACATGAGGGCAGACAGTACAGTTACAATACAAATCATTGTAGGAGGTAGGGTTGCCACCTCATCCCTTTAAACCCGAACACATACTAATTACACAGGTTCTGAGGCTGATTAAGGTGGTAATTAAACTCACTTAGTGCCTCATCTGCATTAAATTAGCCTCAGAACCTGGGTAATTCATATGTGTTCGGGTTTAAAGGGATGAGGTGGCAACTCTAGGGCCCTGCTCGTTAGAGCTTACAATCTATATTGTTCATGGTGTGTGGGAACACATAACATTGCTAGCAGCAGCAAATATAAAATTATAGGGACATACAGATTCCGCAAAGGTTTTTTCACTATGTTGAATCTAAAAAAAAAAGCTTTCATGATTTGAATAAAAATATCCTGAACAACTACATATACTACCTAGACAGATGATAAGGCAGTTTGTATGCTTAGAAAATCTCAAGTGTTTCTGCTGGTTCCCCTGACATTGTCTGAATACAGACAGCTGTGAAATAACCTAGTAAGACCTGCCTTCAAAGCATTTCCATACATCACTAGGCCTAAAGATATCTCTTCTAGCAGACCATCACAGCATCCAGTAATACGTGGTAGATGAAATATTAATACTTGCTATGCCAGAGAAAATACACTGTATTCCCGTCTATAAATAGAGCACACAGAAATGCCAAAAAAACCCAGAACATAAATACGAGGATGCCCCATGTTACATAATACTGGTATGTGGCCATCTGATTTTTACTGATAGCATCATTTGTGGTCGCTACAACTTGTTCACATTAATAAAAAGCTTACAGATATAACAGTGTATGATTTGAAGCAGTGCTACATTGCTAGGGGCAATCGTCCACATTTTTTGTTTTACAAGGAGTTTTATTGTTTTTTTCGAGTTTTTACAATAGAGAAAAATGAACAGCAAGTAAAGGCGCAATGAAACAGTGCAGTGTGGCAAAGAAAGGCACATTCCATTGGGGACTGCAGCAGTATAACAGCTGCATATATTAACAAGGAAAGACCAAAATTGGTACCATACAGTACTGCATGTACATGGAGATAAGAACCAAAGAGAACAATGCTGTGCAACGTTAATTTTATGTAGTGAAGTTCAACGCTATCAACAGTTAAAAAAATAAAGTCCAACCAAAAACAAACAAATATATCAAAAATCGTCCAGCACCCAGTGCTTCTATTGACAAACGATCAAGCTTCTTGTGTGAACAATGTATCAAACTTCTTGTGACAAATAATCCACCACCAGCTGTAATACCTGCTCACTTCCAGCTGTATAATAAAACGGCTTTCAATATCATCCGACCAGTGCTGTATACTCCAGACAGCCACCTCCTCGTTCCACTCCCCAGATATTAAGAATCCACACTTCCTCCCGACTCTTCCTACTAAGGAAGCCCAATAGGACGGCACAATGCATCCAGGAGGGAGGAGCCGAGTCTGTGATGCCAGGCTACCACTATGGCCGAGTCTAGAGTGGTGAGCTGGCTGCTGAGAGTACTATACAAGCGCATTTGGTTTTAATTCTCGTAAGTGTTTTTAAATGAGTGGGGACAATAAAACTGTTTATACAGAGAACACTATGGTGCTGCTTTTTTGTCCCACATGATATACGGTGGAGTTTGTGAGAGGAGGAAGAGTGAGGCTGAGTTCACACCTATGCAAATTGGATGCAGCTTAAAATGTGTCCGGTTCACATATGTGCGGTGCATTCGCACTCCGCATTGCACAAAAAACGCACACATTTTTTGTGCAATGAGGTGCTAATTCCCAGCCCGTTGAGTTCAATGGGAGCGCATCTAACACGGAGATGCACTCCGCACTGAACGGGGATATTTTCCCCTG
This sequence comes from Glandirana rugosa, assembly GCA_018402905.1. Classification (NCBI taxonomy): domain Eukaryota; kingdom Metazoa; phylum Chordata; class Amphibia; order Anura; family Ranidae; genus Glandirana; species Glandirana rugosa. Next base: position 100,394 of record BLSH010175806.1, read on the forward strand.
CTCGTGGTCCCTCCCCCATCTCTCCCCCCACAGCAGCTGCGCTGTGGGAACGGACAGGAGCCGCCGAATGGTGGCTCCGCCCCTTCCCGGCAGCAGACAGGCTGGAATTCGCACTGGACAGGTGGGAATCCAGCCTCAGGAGGAAAGGCTGAGTCTTAATATCTGGGGAGTGGAGCAAGGAGATGGCTGCCTGGAGCAGCCTTTTTCAAACAGGGCGCCTTGAGGTCTCTCTAGGGGTGCCTAGACAAAATGCCTAAAAATTGCCCAAAAAATGTATACAGTATGCATGTGGATGAAGCCTGCCTTTTAGTTACACAAAGCCACAGGTTTTCATTGTGCACCATTCCAACCTTCTAGCTGCCAGCGTCCTAATGACTAATGGTGTCATCAGTTAATATAGAGGATGTCAGTTGCCTGCACAGCATTCTTATATCCCCCTTTCCTGCCCCTCTCCATCAGCGTTGGGGTCACATTAGCTGAGTGATGGAGACAAACTGAGGAAGAAGAGAAACATTGGAATACTAGGCAGTACCAGCTTGCAAAAACTGTATTTGCTTTGGAAGAATAAATCGCCTCTAACGTTTGGTGTCCTACTTGTGTGGATGTTGCTGCATTATGTAAAACTTTTAGAAAAGTTTTTACATTTTAGAATAGGGTGCCTTGAGACTGTTCATAATTTTTAAAGGGTGCCTCGAGACTGTCCATAATTTCTGAAGGGTGTCTGTTCTGGAGTATACAACACTGGTCAAATGATATTGAAAGGCATTTTATTATATAGCTGGAAGTGAGCAGGCATTACAGTTGATGGTGGATTATTTGTCACAAGAAGTTTGATTAATTGTTCACGCAAGAAGCTTGATCGTTTGTCAAAAGAAGCACTAAAAGTGTTGGATGATTTTTGATACATTTTTTGTTTTAGATTATTTTTTAACTGTTCATAGTGTTGCACTTCACTACATAAAATTAACATTATATTTTTTTGGTGAGGTGAATACACCTGAAAGTGTCACAGCTGGCAACATAGGATATTGGTTTGATATTTTCACAGCACAGTTTAGTATATTTCATTTTCATTTTAATAGGGTTTTGCAATGCTGGTTGTATTAATTTATTGAATGCAGTGCAACGGTCAATGAAGGATGCTCTCTTCCATTGAGAGCCAACACTTTATTATGTGGTGTAGAAAAAAGAGAAGACTGGGGGGGGGTAAAGGAAAAAAAAATAGCGATTATTTGTGAAGGCATCAAAATGAAGAGAAAAGAAAAAAGAGGACAAGTGGGAAAGAGTAGATGGAGAAAATAGCGTGTGGGAGGCACAACAAGAAAGAATGGCCTGGAAGCAAAAGAGAAGGGGGGGTTGGGACGGGGGAGGGGGGCTCTCCCACATGGTCCAGCCAGGTCACAATACCGTTGAGTCTCCAGGTACGGTCAGACTGAAAGCAAAGTCCTGTCTATGTTCACTTGAGAGTTGTATGCAATCCAGGGAACCCAAACCTTAAGAAATTTGGTATAGGTATCCTCCAGACTAGGTGCACTTCTCATGCACCATTGTGCCCATAAGCATGTGTCATGCTTCTGTGAATTTTGTCCCTACTGCACTCAGTAGCTAGGGTGTGCTCTATATAGTTAGACCCACCCTTCTTCATGCTTAGTCACCATTCTCCACATGTACTGTATTCTGCTAGAGCTAGACACACTATGACATTTTTGATCTGATGTTCATCTGTTATGATCTGCACAAGTTTTTTGATTAAAAAGGTTTTTAAAATCTGCAAGATGTCATTTGGATCAAGTCACTGTCTGCTAATTCCACTGAGACTGTAAGTTACAGCTATCTTGCCAGCAGTGGCGGCCTGTCCATTAGGGGTACACAGCATCCATGTGTCTGGCCCCCTAATCTACATGCAGAGTGCCAGATGCACGGATTCCAATGGGTTTTTTTTTAAGCACATGATTAGAGCCAGAGGCTCTAATAGACTTAAAAAAGGGTGGGCTTGGGGCGCAGAGCACTTCACCCTGAGCCCACCCAGTTGTGTGACAATAGCGACAATGATCCTCCTCCCGACCAATCAAGAAGCAGGTCCTGAGACCCATCACCCAATTGGCTGAAAGGACAGGTGATCCTATTGGATGCCTAGGAGGAGAAGGGAAGAGATGCATGGCGGAAACCGCCATGATGCAGAGGAGACGCAATGGAAGCTGCTGCCCGCTGCCTGTAGGAGCGCTGCCCGCCCGTGACCTAGATGGGGTAAGTGTGGGGTTGGATGACCGACCAACTGACCAACAACATGGGAGGGGTGCCACTGGCCGACCGACCGGGTGGGTGGTTATATGCCGCTCCCCCCCCCCCAAAAAAAAAAACACCAGCAACCACTGCTTGCCACAACTGGATCAGTTATAGAGATCACACTTGTAGGGTTTAGTTTGGAGAGGCAGAACACTTAATGATTCTGAAAGGTATGTTTTAATTAAAATTAAAAATAAATTATACATACCTGCTCCGTGCAGCAATATTGCACAGAGGACAGAGCGGTCCCTTACATCTTTTTTGACAAGATGTGTGGGTGCGCTCCTGAACTGGGCTGTGTGCCTATGGCTCCCGCTGCTGCCTGTGTCTCCTGTGAGATGTGGTGACAGGAGCTAAGTTAGTGTTTAGGGTTGGGGGGGGTGACCATTAGCAGGGCATATTTACTAAAAACTGTTAGTGCCCATTCACACTAATCTGCAGCCCAAACTGCTGCTATCTGCACAGCGTTTTAGACTGCAGAACGCTGCAGCAGTAGTGGTGCAATCACATCACTTTTTTTTTTTTTTTTTTGTAGCACCCTCTAGTGTGCTAGATGTAGATAGGTTTGTTGTTAGTGAATGTAACAGTTAGTTTTAGTTTAGAGCTAAGCCTGAGCTATGAATCTGGGTCAGGGTTCAGTGATTCAGGGCTGGATGACTCATCCTAACAGCTGCTCTGGTACCTCCCCCTGTTCTCTGGGACATTGCAGAATGTTCCAGACATAGTTGGTGGGGATTAGGAGGAGCTGCTTGAAATGTTTATGAGAGCCTCGACCAACCCCCAGTAAAGGGCTGCCAGGGGGCCACCTCATAAATAGGCATGAGTCATGCCAGGGAGGTGCAGTCGGGTGAAAGATAGAGATGGAGTGCCGAGGAGGCTGTCGACGGCTCTTGAGGGTGCCCCCTAGTCTGGGGGGGGAGTCACCTCTGGGCCTGGGGTGCAGGTGCTGGAAGGATCCTACTAAAACACGTCGGAAGCCCTTCCTGGAGGCATGAGAGCAAGGAGGGAGGACAGCAGGAGCAAGTCAGCAAGTCTGGAAGCTCTCCTGAGAGTCAGCCGGGTGGGCTGGTGAGTGTCAGGCTGGAGGACTGTGGGGAGAAGTTAGCCTGGAGGGCTGGTGATAGGGGCAGCTGCAGCCAGGCGGGTTGGCAGTGCCTGAAGAGGTGGTGCTGGAATCAGTAGCCACAAGAGTGATGCAAGCTGGACACTAAAATACTGCTACACATCTAAGAGACTTCGGGATCCTGCCTGTAATGGGCCTTTGTTTTTATCTGACTGAGTGACTGTGATCCAGCTAGGTTCTGCAAGCAAGTGTGTGCTGGAGGAAAAAGAGGATCTGTATATAGAGACTGTATATAGGAAGAGTTGTCCCTGAAGTTGTTGTTGAAGTCAAATAGGCATCCTATAACCTCCCATCCATATCCAATTATTACCCTCAATAAATAAGAAAAAAACTAAGTCACGGACTGTTCTCTGACTCTGGAGTGCCTGTGAAAATTTGGTGTGCCTAGCTGTGCAGGGCGGGGGATCCCACTTTACTTGCAGCTCCTTAGGGGGTGCGTTACATTGAACATAATTTTTATTTGACGTGCACAAACAGACACTTCATTTATATCACTGCACGGTGTGCAAGTGCGTTTCTGTGCAGTGACATGCAAGACCGAGCAGAAAAGAGGTGCAGCAGCTTGAGTGAATTCACCCTTTGTTTTCTGTATGTCATTGCTGTTATCTGCAGAAAAATGCAGGTAACTACACCTAGTGTGGATCGGCCCTTAGACTTTAGAACAACTTTCATTCACAGATAGATCTCCCTCTACTGAAATGTTACAATCAATTTACATTTCTAAGTTCAGGGCAGAACATTTCCACACTGATATATTGTAGACTTTTAAAATTGTTAAAAACGCAAAGCGGATCTTCACTGCATCTGAGCAGCACAAACCAAAAACACTGTTTAATTCATTTCTAACCACTTCAGCCCCAGAAGGTTTTACCCACTTCCCGACCAGGTTATATTTTGCGATACGGCACTGCGTTGCTTTAACTGACAATTGCGAAGTCCTGCCAAATAAAATTGATGTCCTTTTTTCCCCACAAATAGAGCTTTCTTTTGCTTTTATTTGATCACCTCTGTGGTTTTTATTTTTTGTGCTATAAACAAAAAAGAGCAACAAAAAAAAATATTGTTATAAAACATTCCCAATAAAAAAATGTAAAAATCAAATGTCTTCATTAGTTTAGGCCAATGTATATTCTGTTACATATTTTTGGTAAAAAAATCCCAATAAGTGCTTATTGATTGGTTTGCACAAAAGTTAGTAATTTTTTTTACTAGCAATGGCGGGGATCAGCAATTTTTAGTGAGACTGCGACATTGTGTCAGACAAATCTGACCCTAAGTGACACTTTTTGTGGAGCAGTGACATGGTAACACCAATACAGTGATCAGTGCTAAAAAATGCACTGATTCCTGTATAAATGACACTGGCAGGGAAGGGGTTAACACCAGGGGTGATTAAAGGGTTAAGTGTGTCCTAGGTAGTGCTTTCTAACTGTATGGGTGCTGTTATACTAGAGGAAATTAGAGATCGTGTTTCAGCTCAGCTGAAACACAAGATCTCTCTTTCCTCTCTGGCAGATCAGTGGTTTGCCTTGTTTACACCGCTGCTCTGTCTCTCCTGTGAATGATCGGCAGGACCCGCTGATTGGCTCCCACTGTGTCCAATCACAGCGGGAGCGGCGCTCTGGCGGTGTGCACGCCCCCTACACCGTGTGCATAAAATCACATACAGGTACATGATTTTGCGCAGCCGGGCTGCCCTGCCGCAGTATATATGTGGATGCGGTGGATGGTCTGGAAGCGGTTATTATTCAAAGTAAACTGCCCCATCCATCCATATCTCCATGCTTTATTTTGTTGAGAAATCACTTTGAAAAACATAAAAATAATAGGTAAATAAATACTTTCCTATCTATTTACTAATGCAAGCAGCATGAGGAATAAAAATAATTAATGTTGATTGGGAGAGTGAAGTTCCCCTACATTCACACAGACCAGGGGTGGCCCATCCATTAAGGGCATCCCTATCCATGGCCTCCCCCCTATCCATGCATCCGGCCCCTTTCAGGAGGCCAGGCACATGGATTCCAGAGGCTCTAATAGGCTTCAAAATAGGGTGGGCTCAGGCACAGAGAGTGCGCTCACAGATCACCCAGGTGTCTTACAAAAGCAAATTTATATTCGCTGTTGTAACACTGATCCTCCTCCCGGCCAATCAGGAAGCGGGTTTTGAGATCTGTCACCCAATGGCTGAAAGGACAGGTGATCCTATTGGATGCCTAGGAGGAGGGGAGGAGACGCACAGCCGCTGAGATGGAGGAGCCCGCCACCGCTGTCTGATCCCGATGCCGCTGCCCGATCCTGATGCCCGCCACCTAGATGGGGTAAGACAGCAAGCAGGCACAGACATCTACATTTAAGAGTATAACTGCATTTAGAAGACTTTTCTAAAAGCAGCTGGACACAACAGAAAGTAATCATGTTATTCATACATAATGGTTAGGAACATTTATTTGCAGACAGTTTAGCTGTGTTTAGGAAAGAAGGAAAGTGCTGCGTCCAGGGTCGACTAATGCACATTGCCTTTAGCTGCAGTGCTTTTAGCAGCAGAAAATTACACACTTCCCCCTTTCTTCCTGAAATATTGTGTATTCCTTCTCATGTTGGGTTTCATACATCCTCATGTTGGTATTCATTCTTTGCAGATGTGGTCTAACAATAGTCAGTATAGCTGTCAAAGGTGGATATTGACGTTCTGGTAAGGTTTTAAAATTTATCAGGATAGGTTTTTATTTCTTCATATATCCCCTAGTTAGTGGATGTACCAATCTTCCCTTCATTTGCCTCACTCTCTACCTCTCTATCTAACTCAGGACCAGTTCAAACCAGAACGTAGTGCGCTAAAATCGCTTTCCGTGCACGTTTCCCGCATTGCAGGTGATGCACTGCCCTTGCCATCTGCATACAGAGCCAAATAATCGTTAACGGTACCCTAAACACAGATCACAACGCAGTGCGTTCACTGACACCAAATCACGTGGTACCATAGTACCATGCAGTTTGGTGAGGTGTGTATTTTTAGTCGTGCCGGGCATGTCAAATCAAATCAAATTTTATTTGTCACATACACATACATACAGGGTATGACATGCAGTGAAATGATTATTACGACGGTCCGGCATGAGGGAATAAAAATATAAAATATAACTAAAAACTATATAAAAAATAAAAATAAAAGATGTATATACGAACCATGCTTATGGCAGTACACAGTGAAAAACAGTAAGCAACAGTAGACAGTAATCAATTTAGGGTGGTTTAGATTGTCCATAAGGTGTCCGTATGCGGTATGGTGTGGTGTAAAAATGTCCGTCATGTGTCCATCAGATCAGATGACCATCAAGTGTCCGTGAGCAGAATGGTGTGGTATGAAATAAAATGAAATACAAAGTGCACTGTGCTGTGCGAGACTAAAGTGTCGTGGTGCAAAGGGTGAAATATGTACAAAGAAGAAGTGCGATAATGGAGAGAGTGGGCCAGTTTTTAGATCCTTGGTGTCTCCTGGTTTAAACTACGAATAGCCCATGGGAAGAAGCTCCTCCTCATTCTCTCTGTGTTTGCTTTCAGGGAGCGGAAGCGTTTCCCTGACCGCAACAGAGAAAAGAGTCCATTATTGGGATGGCTGGGGTCCTTCACAATCTTCTTGGCTCTGTTCCGACACCGCGTGCTGTAAATGTCCTGCAGGTCAGGGAGCTCGGTATGGATGGTACGTTCAGCTGAACGCACCACCCTTTGAAGGGCTCGTCTGTCCTGCAAGGTGCTGTTCCCGAGCCAGGAAGTGATGCTACCCGTCAAAACGCTCTCAATGGTGCAGGTGTAGAAAGACTTTAGTACCTGAGAGGGAAGTTTAAAGTCCCTTAAGCATCTCAGATGGTACAGACGCTGCCGGGCCTTCTTCACCAGGGTGTTGATGTGACAGGACCAAGACAGGTCCTGTGTGATGTGAACACCTAGGTACCGGAAACTGTTCACTTTCTCCACTGGGGTCCCGCTGATGTTTAGCGGTTGTTATGACCGCTCCTGCTTTGTGCTGAAGTCCACGATCAATTCCTTAGTCTTGCTGACGTTCAGGAGAATTGTTCTCCTGGCACCATCTCTCCAGGTTTTTAACCTCCTGTAGGTAGGCCATCTCATTGTTGTTGGAGATCAGGCCCACCACAACGGTGTCGACAGCAAACTTGATGGTGGTGGTGGAGTCGGAGGTGGCCACACAGTCATGCGTGTACAGTGAGTACAGCAGGGGGCTCAGAACACAACCCTGGGGAGCTCCAGTGCTAAGGGTGAGGGTGGATGAAATGTGTTTTCCCAACCGTACGGCTTGTGGTCTGTCTGTCAGGAAGTTAGAGATCCATTGGCACAGCGGCAGGCTGAGTCCCAGGACCTCCAACTTAGAAGTAAGTGTGAGGGGAATTATGGTGTTAAATGCTGAACTGTAGTCCACAAACAGCATCTTTGTATAATTCCCATTTCTGTGGTCCAGGTGGCTCATCGTAGTGTGGAGGAGATGAGCAATGGCGTCCTCAGTAGAACAGTTCTGACGGTACGCAAACTGTAGTGGGTCTAGTGTGTCTGGTAGTGAGGCAGTGATGAAGTCTCTGACCAGCCTCTCGAAGCACTTCATCACTACCGAGGTCAAAGCTACAGGGCAGTAATCGTTAAGGCAGGAGTTCTGGGGTTTCTTCGGGACAGGGACAATGGTGGACTGTTTGAAACATGAGGGGACAACAGATTGTTCCAGTGAGAGGTTGAATATCTCAGTGAACACCGGTGCTAGCTGGTCAGCGCAGGCTTTCAGAACCCGACCTGTGATGCCATCTGGTCCTGCTGCCTTCCTGGTATTCACTCTCTTGAATGCCCTCCTCACGTCATGCTCCGAGATGGTGAACGTATTTACCTCTCCGGCTCTCTCAGCATGTACGCTGGTTGTGCTGCTAGCGCCGCTAGCGTGGTTAGCTGCAGCCTCGAAACGAGCGTAAAAGGTGTTTAGCTCGTCTGCCAGAGAAGCGTCCGCATTCACCATTTTGGAAGATGGTGTTCTAAAGTCCGTGATTGTTCTTAGTCCTTGCCACAGGCTCTTAGAGCCACCTTGTTGAACCTGTGATTCTAGTTTCCTCCCATAGCACCGTTTTGCATCCTTCACCGCTCTGCGAACATTGTAAGACGCAGCCTTGTACTCGTTCATGTCCCCAGTGGCGAGCCCTGTGTTGTAGGCAGCAGAGCGGCATCTCAGAGCATCGCGGATGGTTTTATCCACCCACGGCTTCTGGTTGGGAAACGTTCTGATAGTTGTTTTTTGAACCGTATCATCCGCTAGTTTCCCAATGAATCCCACAACTGCTTCCGTAAACATGTTGACGTCATCAGAGCTTGTCCCAGAACATGTCCCAGTCTGCGTCATCCAAAGTGTCCTGCAGAACGGCCACCGATTGGTCAGTCCAGCGCGCGACCACCCTCTGAACCGGAGCTTCCTGTTTCAGCCTTTGTTTGTAAACAGGCATGAGGAAGATGGCGGCATGGTCCGATTTCCCAAACGGTGGACGTGATTGTGCCTTGTAGCTGTTCTTTAGTATTGTGTAACAGTGGTCCAGTGTCCTTTCGCCCCTAGTGGGGCAAATGATGTGCTGATGAAAGTTTGGTAGTGCGCGCTTGAGGATAGCTCTGTTAAAATCTCCTACCACAATAAGCGCAGCATCCCGATGCTGTGTTTGGTGAAGAGTTATTGTCCCATACTGCAGTGTCCATGTCCGCTTGAGGTGGGATATAAACGCCACTGACTATGACCGAGCTAAATTCCCAGGGTAGATAAAACCTATGATGGTCAATAGTTCCAGGTTTGGTGTACAGGAGCGTGAAAGAGGAACGCGCTGTAGCACCAGTGGTTGTTCACCATCAGACACACTCCACCTCCTCTTGATTTCCCCGACTCCAGTGTTCTGTCCATGCAGTAAACCGAGAAAAACTCAGCCGGCTGGATGGCGTGATCCGATACCGCTGGGTTCAGCCATGTCTCGGTGAAGCAGAGAAGGTTGGAGTCCCGAATGTCCCTCTGGAACTTGACCCTTGCCCTGAGGTCATCGAGCTTGTTCTCCAGTGACTGGACGTTGGCCAACAGGATACTAGGTAAGGGAGCGCGGTATGTGCGTGCCCTCAGCCTGTTCCTGATGCCGGCTCGTTTCCCTCGCGGACGCCGGTACGGAACGCGTCCTTTGTTCTCCCTCAGGATCTCGCTAGGCCAGCATGGATCTGGGTTTAAAAACGGCGAAAGGTGGGTGCCTTGTCCCCCAAAAGATATAAGAGAGTCTCTGTCATATCTAATGGTGTCCATCTTGTATGGATAGAACTGTAACTAATTAAATAAAAGCATATAACAAAAAAAGAAAAAAAAAGTAGCCGGAGCAGTCGTGACAGCAGCCGACCTCCCCGGCGCCATCTTGTAAAATGTGAACCAGTCCTCAATCTTCTCCTTTCAACAGGCACCAGCTTTGCCCTGCACTCCATTTCAATTACACAGCTCTATATCCTTGCTCAGAAAACTACCAAAAAAGTGGCAGTAAGAGGTGCCTGGGGTATAAACTCCCCCCAAGAATGGGGTACTGAAGAAAAAAACACCTGAGAACGCTGATGCAGCTAAACTCATTTACAAACCGCAACTATCTACAGGAAATATTGCAACTTTTTCAAGTGCAGATTACTAGTGTCTAGCTGCTGTCAGATACAAATGTCCGTGTGGATGTGACCTAAGGGCCTGTTCACACTGGTGTGTTGTAAAATGTGATATTTGTTTTTTGAAAATGCATATCACATTTTTAGTGGTTTCTTAATGCGTTGTGTTAACATTTAACACAACACAATGGTGCATTTTTGTGTGTTTCCATTGACTACAGAGGAAGGTGCATTTTTCAAACAGGGCACCAATGCTGCAGCAAGCAGGACTTTTTAAAAATGCAGCACACTTGAAGAAACGCAGAGCATAGATTATAGAATTTAAAGGGAAGATGTGCAATAGTGTGAACAGGGCCTTACATATATAACCGTTGAAGTGACTAGCTATGTGTGATACACAGAGATGAAACAAATCCTCCCTAAAATGGTTGTACCTTTTTACCTGCGGAAATTTCTTCTGTAGAGTCTTCTACAACACACAGATCAAATGATTTTTCTCAGCTCTATCAGGCAGGGGGTGGGGATTTGGCATTACACACTACAGAGCTACAGCACAGTTACCTGATGTATGATAACTGATTAGTGGAAAGGAACACGCCCCCTCTACATATTGACATAGAAACACATACAGAGATTAGGCTATATGTCACCTGTGGTGTGTTCGAAGGGGTGGTCTGTCTCCTGGGAAGTTGCTGTGTCAGCTTAGAGTCTTTTCAGTGACTAATGCAGATAGCAGAGAGAGGAGAGATCAGAGAGCAACCAGACTCTGTTCTTTGGATTCCGGTTAGTACACACTATAGAGCAGGGGTAGGCAGCCTTCGAGAGATGGAGATCTACTTGAACAACAATGATAAAGTCAAAGATCACCGGGTACAGTGTCCCACCCCCCCAAAAATAAAACAAATAAACAGTAAGACCGAGAACAAAAATAATTATTACAAGATGTGCAGGGTTTAAGAGTGCATTATGCAGAGAATGCAGGGTTTGACAGTGCGTTACGCTAAGAATGCAGGGTTTAGGAGTGTGTTGCACTCAGAATGCAGGGTTTAGGAGTGTGTTACACTCAGAATGCAGGGTCCAGGAGTGTGTTACACTCAGAATGCAGGGTCCAGAAGTGCACTTCGGTCAGAATGCAGGGTTCAGGGGTGCATTGCGGTCAGAATGCAGGGTTCATGGGTGCGTTGCGATCAGAATGCATGGTTCAGGGGTTTGTTGCGGTCAGAATGCATGGTTCAAAGGTGTGTTGTGGTCAGAATGCATGGTTAAGGGGTGCAGTGTGGACAGAATGCATGATTCAGTGGTGCCTTGCTATCAGAATTCATGGTTCAGGGGTGCATTGCGGTAAGAGTGCAGGGTTCAGGAGTGCGTTGCGGTCAGAATGCATGATTCAGTGGTGCGTTGCGGTCAGAATTCATGATTCAGGGGTGCGTTGCGGTCAAAATGCAGGGTTCAGGGATGTGTTGCGGTCAGAATGCAGGGTTCAGTAGTGCCTTGCAGTTAGAATGCAGGGTTCAAGTGTGCGTTGCAGTCAGAATGCAGGGTTCAGGAGTGCATTGCGGTAAAAATGCATGGTTCAGGGGTGTGTTGCAGTCAGAATGCATGGTTCAGGAGTGCGTTGCGGTCAGAATGCATTGTTCAGGAGTGCGTTGAGGTCAAAATGCAGGGTTCAGGGGTGCATTGTGGTCAGAATGCAGAGTTCAGGGGTGCGTTGCGGTCAGAATGCTTGGTTCAGGAGTGTGTTGCGGTTAGAATGCATGGTTCAGGGGTGCGTTGCGGTGAAAATGCACGGTTCACTGGTGCATTGCGGTCAGAATGCACGGTTCAGGGGGGTGTTGCGGTCAGAACGCAGGGTTCACGGGTACGTTGTGGTCAGAATGCAGGGTCCAGGGGTGCGTTGCGGTCAGAACGCATGGTTCACGGGTGAGCTGCGGTCAGAATTCAGGGGTGCATTGTGGTGAGAATGCAGGGTTCAGGGGTGCATTGCGGTCAGAATGCATGGTTCACGGGTACGTTGTGGTCAAAATGCAGGGTTCAGGGGTGCGGTGCAGTCAGAATGCATGATTCAGTGGTGCCTTGAGGTCAGAATTCAGGGGTGCGTTGCGGTCAGAATGCAGGGTTCAGGAGTGCGTTGCGGTCAGAATGCATGATTCAGTGGTGCGTTGCGGTCAGAATTCATGGTTCAGGGGTGCGTTGCGGTCAAAATGCAGCGTTCAGGGATGCGTTGTGGTCAGAATTCAGGGTTCAGTAGTGCCTTGCAGTCAGAATGCAGGGTTCAGGGGTGCGTTGCGGTCAGAATGCAGGGTTCAGGAGTGCACTGCGGTCAAAATGCATGGTTCAGGGCTGTGTTGCAGTCAGAATGCATGGTTCAGGAGTGTGTTGCGGTTAGAATGCATTGTTCAGGAGTGCGTTGAGGTCAAAATGCAGGGTTCAGGGGTGCATTGCGGTCAGAATGCAGAGTTCAGGGGTGCGTTGCGGTCAGAATGCATGGTTCAGGAGTGTGTTGCAGTTAGAATGCATGGTTCAGGGGTGCGTTGCGGTCACAATGCACGGTTCACTGGTGCATTGCGGTCAGAATGCAGAGTTCAGGGGTGCATTGTGGTCAGAATGCATGGTTCACAGGTTCATGGTCGCAATATAAACTTATTGGTGAAAACACAATAGTTCAGTGCAAAGATGTGCACAAAAAATTGGTGCTGATTTGAAAAAGTGAAAAGCTGGCTGCCGTTACAGCAGCAAACACGCACTCAGTGTAGATCCGCCATCTGTTGTGGGGAAAGCTGTTCAGCAACTTGCATCATCCAGATATAGCTGTGGTAAATAAGGCTCACCGGGAGCCAGATGAAGTCTTCATAGAGTAGTATTTATTGGATTTGTATGTTAAATGCCAAAATAAAATAAATCACAAAAACATATGACAATGGGTGCCACTTCTAACCCGGTATCATACAGTGGCCTGAAGTTAGCACTGGTGTCTCCTTCCCAACGCGTTTCGTTCAATAGGACGTTATCAAGGACTCCTGTATCTTCTCTTCGCTACATCCGTTCAAAGTGCAAAATTTGCCTGAGAGTTTAGAATAAAGAGGGCGGAGAGCTGAAATCGATCTCTGCGAGCTCAGTGAGGAGAGCTCTGAGAGCTGATTGGAGGGAATGGACACCCCCCCCCCCTTTCACACAACACACAGGAGCAGAGCTGAGGCTGTCAATCAGCTGGAGATCCCTCCCATGTCACCATTTTCCTCTTGATGTCAGGAAAACTTGTCATAAGTGATTCACGTTGATAGCAGAGGAAGGAAGCAAGGAAGCAGCAGGCAGAAATGACACTTGCTCTAAAAGTGGTGGTAAAGGAATTTAAAACAAGACAAAAAATAACAAATATATCTGTACTTACCTGCTCTGTGCAATGGAATTGCACAGAGCGGCCCGAACCTCCTCCTGCTGGCTCCTCCTTTCTGACCAGTGCCCTCACGGGAAGCCGCTTCACTCCTGAGCCCTGCTGCTGCGACCATTGACAGAGACAGTGGGACACGGCCCTGCCCCCTGCTCCCTCATCGCTGGCTTTGATTGACAGCACATGGAGCCAATGGCTCCTGGTGCCCCAGCAAAGAGAGTGAGACCAAAAAGTGAGGGGAGACAAGAGCTGCAGACATGCCCAGTGCTGGATCGAATTAGGGCTCAGGTAATTAACTGCTTGCCGACCAGCCACAGTATATATACTGCAGCAGGTCGCCTTTCCTGTGCGAACCAACATACCCGTACATCTGTCCGTGCATGTAAAACTGTGGACGCGCACATGCCCACTGCACGCTGCCGGGGTGCGCCCGCTGGTCCTGCAGACTCGATGTCTGTCGGCCACCCGCGATTGCAGTACAGAGAGGCAGAATGGGGATCTGGCCATGTAAACAAGGTGGATCCCCATTCTGACAAGGAACAACATTGAGATCTGCTGTTCCTAGTGATCGGGGACAGCGATCTCTTAGTTGTTCCAGGAGGCCCAGCCCCACACAGTTAGAACACACCTAGGGAACACAGTTAACCCCTTGATCACCCCCTAGAGTTAACCCCTTCCCTGCCAGTAACATTTATACATTGATTAGTGCATTTTTATAGCACTGATCAATGTAATAATGTCACTGGTCCCCAAAAAGTGTCACTTAGGGTCAGATTTGTCCTCCGCAATGTCGCAGCCCCGCTAAAATTCGCAGATCGCCGCAATTACCAGTAAAAACATAAAAAATAAATAAAAGTCCATAAATCTATCCCCTATTTTGTAGATGCTACTTTTGTACAAACCAGTCAATATATGCTTATTGTGATTTTTTTTACCAAAAATATGTAGAAGAATATATGTCGGTCTAAACTGATGAATAAATTTGTTTTTTACATTTTTTTTTGGATGTGTGTTATAGCAGAAAGTTAAAAAATATTGTTTATTTTTTCAAAGTTGTCGTTTTTTTTTTTGTTTATAGCGCAAAAAATAGATACCGCAGAGGTGATTGAATACCACCAAAAGAAAGCTCTATTTGTGGGGAAAAAAGGACGTCAATTTTGTTTGGGTACAACGTCGCACGACCGTACAATTGTCAGTTAAAGCGATGCAGTGCCGTATAGCAGAAAATAGCCTGGTCATTAAGGGGGTAAAACCTTCCGGGACTGAAGTGGTTAATGGGGGGGGGGTCTTTGGGGGGCCAATTCAATGCCTAAACATTTTTTGCCTTGTTACAAGAAGTGCATTAAAGTGGAGTTCCAGTCCCCCAAACCTTTTTTTTTTTTTAACCAGTTCCCTACCGACGTATAGTAAAATGACGTCGGCAGGGACTGGCCGTCGATCCGGGAGGACCTCATATGACGTCCTCCGCTTCTCGCCGCTACTGCGTGCCCCCAGGGGCCCGCACAGCGGCGATCGCGGATCGCTCGTGTGCCGGGGGGTTATGTCCCCCCCAGATCGGGGTAAAGAGCCAATAAAATTGGCTCTTTACCCCGTGACCGGCTGTGTCCAATCACAGCCGGTCACAAACGAGCCTCACATGCACGCCGCTCGTGAACCGAGAAATGGGGCTAGACCCCCCCTGTATTGGGGGGCCGTGTGCTCGCTAGGCGCTAGCGGCGACACGCCCGGGGACCCCCGTGCGTCATCGCCGCTCTTCGCCTCCTGCAGTATACTCCAGGAGGGCCTAGCTGCCGGTCAGGGACGGCTGCAGTAAAATGATATGCAGCCATCCCTTGACCAATTTTTTTTTTTTTCCAAACCCCCTGACCTTGAGGTGAAATTACGTGAAGAACATTGTTCCGTTTTTTA
>BLSH010175806.1:117301-134105 GCA_018402905.1 Glandirana rugosa
GTTTATCTCGAAAGAAAACCACCATAAATTCTTGGAGACCCACTTACTAAATACCTTGGAATGTCTACTTTTCAAAAAGGGGTAATTTGGGGGGTATTTGTACTTTCCCGACATTTCAGGGCCTCAAGAAATGAGATAGGCCATCAGTGCATCAGGTGTGATCAATTTTCAATGATTTGCACCATAGCTTTTAGACTCTATAACTTTCACACAGACCAAATAATATACACTTATTTGGGTTATTTTTACCAAAGATAGGTAGCAGTATACGTTTTGGCCAAAATTTATGGACAAAAATTACTTATTTGCAAAATTTTATCACAGAAAATAAAAAAAAGTGTTTTTTTTTTCAAAATTTTCGCACTTTTTTCAATTATGTCGCAAAAAATAAAAAACCCAGAGGTTCTTAAATACCACCAAAAGAAAGCTCTATTTGTGTTAATAAAAATGATACAAATTTTGTTTGGGTGCAGTGTAGCATGAGAGAGTAATTGTCATTCAAAGTATGAGAGCGCTGAAAGCTGACAATTGGTCTGGGCAGGAAGGGGGTATAAACGTCCTGTATTCAAGTGGTTAAAGACTGCTCTGTAATTGTCGAAACCTGTAAATGAACATTCCTAAGATGTCATATTTTTTGCGCTTTTACGTCCTTGAAAAATAGTTTGTTATTCACTGATCTTGGAAGCAGGCAGGTTCCATTTTAGTTGTGGGCATCCGAAGTCCTCCTGTAGTCATTTCCTGGATTTCCTTCCCAGCATACTCCTCCGATCTCGCAGTAATGCCTCAGGGAAGCCATCCTTCTTCCTGACAGGTTACTATAGCAATGTCGGCCGCTGGCAGAAGTTCCCGCCCCATTGCTATAGTAACCTGTCAATCAGAGGACAGGACAGGAGAGGAAGGCAATGTCGGATCAGGCAGCGAATCGCCCCATGAAACACCTCTGGTGCCGGGGCCGCGCCTGGCCAGTTTTTTCCTTCACTACACTACTCTGCTGCTGAGTCTGTTCCCTGTCACTACATATAATCCCCCGGGCGGGCGGCTTAGCTGAAGCCGCACACTGTGTGTCCTCTCCAGCTGCAGCCTGCTAGCCCTGTCACCACTTCACTGATATGGGGGGGGGGGTTGACGGACCACACCCGGCTCTGGTAGTTGTAGTGGGCGCGGTCCGTGACCCCCCCCCGCACACACACATATCAGTGAAGTGGTGACAGGGCCAGCGGGCTGCAGTTCAGATGAACTCAGGCATTGGTGGTGTGACAGAGTGGGAGGCGCCTATCAGAATGTTTTCCTACTTGCCCCCCTCCTCCCTTTCTCCTGTCAGCAGAGAAGAGAGCGCGGCTCTGTCATTAGGTTCGCCGCCCAGTTTCCTGCCCGCTCCTCCCGTTCGCAAAGATCGTGCAATTTCTGCAGTAGGCGATTCGCAAGGACTCCTGGGATACATGACGCTGCTATCCCAGGAACCCTTGCGAATCGTCTAGGCTAGGCAGGGGCAGAAGTAATGAATAACTACAAAATAAAGGTATTTACAAGCAGAGGCATAACTAGAACCTTCAGGGCTCCGGTGTAAGAAATTATGAAGGGCCCCCTTCGCTCTTCCCACTGATCCTGGGGCCCTTTACTCCCGGTCTCGCAGCGGGGCCCTTTCACAAGTTCTGCAGTGGGCCCCCTTTCTGCCATCTTCGGGCCTCCCCATGGTGGTGAAATGCCAGGGCCCGGTCACAATTGCAACCTTTGCAATCCTGATAGTTCCCTCACTGGTGTCAGTAGTTTTAATTTTAATTTTATTATTTTTCTTACCATTTCATTTTATTTCTTTTACAATTTTTTTTTTACAATTTTTTTTTTAGGATCTCTGTTGAAGGCTTTGATGAGATATCAGGGGTCTAAACAAACCTCAGCCCTCCACCTCCATCTTTGTAGCCTCAGCTGCACAGAATGAATGGACAGGAATAGCTGTGCACCAAGCCTCCCATTCATTCAGAAATGGAGGTATAGTAAAAACAGTTTACTATGCTTTAGTTATGAATGAACCAATTGGTACCAATCACTGACTCTGTCCATTCAGAAAAGGAAGGAGTAGGTAAATGACAAATTTACCAACCCATTCCCAACTCTCCATCATGACACATCTTCTACAGCAGCTGACAGGAGAGAGGAGGAGGGGAAGACAGCAGCTCTGGGGGGGGGGGGGGGCAGGGAAGCACACAGAACCCTGGAAACAGCAGGAGACAAGTAAACTGGATAGAGGAAAATGGAGGAGATTGGTTCCTCTAAATGTCACCCCCGCCAGCCCTCCTATTCAGGTGTACAAGGGAGGCACACGGGCCCCCTGGACCATGGGGCCCGGTTGCAATTGCAACCCCTGCAACCCCTATTGTTACGCCCCTGTTTACAAGCATTAAAAGCAAAAAAAGGCCATTGTAAAAAGTAGGAGCTAAGGGCATGCAGCCAAGACAATGATGAAAAAATGGGTGGAACTCCGCTTTAAGGTAAAAAAATGTTTAGGCTTTAGAACCACTTTTATTGAGTGAGGCAAGTACACACTATAGAGGGATATGCTTTGTTCATATTTCATCTCTGAGGTTTTCAACCACTTTAAAAGTATACACTGTATCAGTGTGGAAATGTTCTGCCCTGGGCTCAGGAATGAAAATAACATTTCACCAGAGGGAGGTGGTCCTGTGAATGAAAGCACACTGGAATGCTTTCACGGTTTCATATCATTTCTGTGTGCGTTTATTTACAGAACAATTTTCTTCTGGTGAAGTGCTAGCATGTAAAAACAAAAATTGTAAAAAAAAACCAACGCCCAAAATATGCTAAATATCGCAAAAGATAAATATTTAACACTTTCAATAAATAACACGTTTTTTAGTGGATTGATTACTTTTTGAGATAAATACTTAACTACTGTGCGGCATTTATCTCTAAGACGCCTTTCACACCAGAACATTTTTCAGGCGCTTTTGCATTAAAAATAGCGACCGAAAAGCGCTTGAAAAACTCCCCCCAATACACCCCAGTGTGAAAGCCTGAGTGCTTTCACACTGGGGCGGTGCGCTTGCGGGACGGTAAAAAAAGTCCTGCAAACCGCATCTTTGCAGCAGTGTGGGAGTGGTGTATACAGCGCTCCTCTACCACCCCTGCCCATTGAAAACAATGGGGCAGCGCTCCCAAAGTGCTGAACACCGCTTCGGAAGTGCCACTAACCTGCACTTTTAACCCCTTTTTAACCTCTTGAGGGGGGCTTAAAAGCGCACCGCTACCGCCCGAATAGCGGTGCTATATCGCCGTTATAACGAGCGGTAAAGCGCTGCAAATTAGTGGTGTTTTACCGTTAAAGCTTGGGCGGCCCTGGTGTGAAAGGGGTCTTAGACCCCTTTCACACCAAAGGTTTTTCAGGAGCTTTTTGAGACTGAAAAGTGCTTGAAAAACTCCCTCCAATACACCCCAGTGTGAAAGCCCGAGTGCTTTCACACTGGGGCGGTGCGCTTGCGGGACGGTAAAAAAAGTCCTGCAAGCCGCATCTTTGGGGCGGTGTGGGAGCGATGTATACAGCGCTCCTCCACCGCCCCTGCTCATTGAAAACAATGGGGCAGCGCTCCCGAAGTGCTGAACACCACTTCGGGAGCGGTACTAACCGGCACTTTTAACCCCTTTTTAACCCCTTGTGGGGGGGTTAAAAGCGCACAGAGTTTTACCGCTAACGCTCGGGTGGCCCTGGTGTGAAAGGGGTCTTAGTGAATTGATGCTTTTTTAGGTATCTATCTGACATTTTAAACAAAATTGCAGTTTTTACTTTGAATTTGGTGTTTTACTTTAATCAATTGATTTTTTTATTATTGCATGCAATATTTACAAAAAAAAAACACATATCATTTTGCATGCGATAATCATTAGTGAATTGTATGTCACTTACAATAAGCATATGGCTAGAATGGTAGAGCCAGGCGCATACACATTCTGCATGTGGAAATAATGTACCCACAGCAACGGTGCTAAGTTTCCACCTGGACTCGGCCAATACCTCTAAAGATATTATTGGTTAAGCTGATAGCTAAGATGTGGATTGCATGCTGTGGATTATTTGAATCTTGGAAGCTGGCCTGAGAAGAAAGGTGAAAAGCTTTGTGTGTGTGTGTGTGTGTGTGTGTGTGTGTGTCAATCACTCAGAGCCTGATGGTATTAACAGAGCATGCAAATACCAAAGCTTATCTATTCCCCTACAGTTTATGGAGCTCTAGTTCCATGACATGTGAACCCCTATTACTTCTATTACAAGTGGAAAATAGTCAGACGCAATCATTTGATCTTATTCTTTTCATTGTAGTTATGCAACAATGGAATCATTCAAGTAACTGAACACTTTCCTTTGGCCCTTTGCCAGTGTTGCCAACCGCCAGTAAATTTACTGACAGTTTGTAAAAATCAGTGATTTTTAGAATGGTCTATAAATGTCAGGGTCTGATAATTTGTCATGCTGCGCTGACTTTTTAAGTGTAAACTGGGCAAAACTACTTGATAAGGGTATTGTCAGTGTTTCCATGTTGTGTTTAAATATGAATTGTCTTAGTTTTTAATAGGAGTTCAGTTATTTTTCAGGTTGCCAGTAAAAAATGTGCTCTGCCAGTAAGAGTTTCCATGATTTGCCAGTAGAAAACGCTGCGGGAGGTTGGCAACACTGCCCTTTGCTCACATTGTAGTCTATGTTTTAACTGTATATGAACATCTGGGTGAAAAGTCAACGTACAGTGAAGATATGTATATCAGTGCAGAAATATCAACGTGTATCTAACCCAAGAACAAAGATTATTAGTGTTGCAAACTGGTGGTGGATGCATTCATTTTCTTTTTTTCACTTGTTCTCCTTTATTTTAACCACTTCCTTACTGGGCACTTAAACCCCCCTCCTGCCCAGACCAATTTTAGGCTTTCATTGTTGCAGTTTGAATGACAATTGCGCGGTCGTGCGACGTTGTACCCAAACAAAATTTTTATCATTCTTTCCCCACAAATAGAGCTTTCTTTTGGTGGTATTTGATCACCTCTGCGGGTTTTTATTTTTTGTGCTATAAACAAACAAAGAGCGGTGATTTTGAAAAAAGAACAATATTTTTTACTTTTTTGCTATAATAAATATCCAAAAAAAATATATAAAAAAGAAAATTATTCGTCAGTTTTGGCCGATATATTATTCTTCTACATATTTTTGGTAAAAAAAAATCGCAATCGGCATATTTTGATTGGTTTGCGCAAAAGCAATCGCGTCTACAAACTATGGGAATAGATTTATGGCGTTTTTAATATTTTTTTTTTTTTACTAGTAATGGCGGTGATCTGTGATTTTTTTCCATAGACGTCCGCCCGGAATTTCAGAGCCGCGCTGTAGCCGTCTTTCGGCTATAGCGCAGTCCTGAACTGGTTAACCTGGTAATCCTGACATTAACTCACTTCCTGTACTAGGGTGACAACTATACTGAGCTTTGTCACCCTTTGACAGGGAGTGTGTTAGGACTACACTAGCGATCGCCAACAAGTGATCCATGGACCACTGATGGTCCATGAGAATATTTTGATGGTCCCCAGGGGTTCTGCTGTAAATCAACATTGTGGCGGATGTATACTTGTTTCAATTTGTTGATACCCGATGTCTCCTCTGTAGTTCCGGCTCCTGTGAACTCAGAAGGAGGCTCAGGGAGTAGTGGAGAGAGCAGGAGGTGAAGGAGGAGGGGACTTCCAATGGCAGCGCTGATCACAGACTGTGGAAGGGAGCAAGGAGCTCAAGCATGTGGCTGAATAAGGAGGTTAGACTCCATGATGAGTCTGTGTAAGGCAGCAGTGTGATGCAGAGTGTGGGGGAAGAGGGGGGCAGAGGGGAGCAGAGAGCTGGAGCCATAGGCATGCGCAGGGGGTGCGCCAGGTGTGCCTGGGCACACCCTAATCACTATGTGTGTTGCCGATTGTCCCTTTCCGGGCTTCCCCCCTCCTTGTTAGCCCCCGCCCTGCAGTTAGGGTTGCCACCTTTTTTTCAAGCCAAACCCGAACACTTTAGCGGCACACTGCAATTTTCTTTTTTAAGGGGGAACACTGTGGACTGTGGTATAAAACAAAACTCTGATGTAAGGGGGTTTCTGCTCATCAAAACCCCCTCTTACATAAGAATTCCCAGCATTTCCCCATAAATCAGGGTTCCCAAAGCTCCCCTTTACATCAGAGTCTACAGAGTACCCCTTACATCTGAGTTCCCCTTACCTTAGTGTGCTCTCTTGCTCAAGGGTGGGACAGAATAGGGAGGGAGGGGGCCTATGCACTTGGTAGTTGTGGTATTTGGTTAATGGGGAGCATAGGTGTGTACAACCCAGGCAACAGGGGGAATCTGAGCCGCACCTAAGTTGGGGGGATTGCAGTCCAGTCTGAATAATGTGTCCGGGTTTCAGACAGTCTGAAACCCGGACACATGGTTCAAAACCCGGACTGTCCGGGTGAATCCCGGACAGGTGGCAACCCTACCTGCAGTGCTGCTGGCTTTCCTCCTCTCCTCTCCCCCCCAGATGTCTGCAGGAGATGTTTCAGGGTGGGGAGAGGGGAAAGAGGCTAGTAAATAGTCCCCTAACACAGTGAACACACTCACTCACTGTGTCCACTCATAACTGAAGTATAGTAAATTGTGTTTACTATGCTTCAGTTTGTGAATGAACAGGAAGTCACTCAGCACAGAGCACTTCCTATTCGTTCACTGCCTCGTGCAGCTGAGGCTGCAGAGAAAGGGTGTTTTTTTTTTAGCTTTGGAGTGCACACCCTAATGCAATAGGCTGCGCACACCTATGGCTGGAGCATTGTGGACATAAGGCAGCAGTGTGATCTAGGGTGTGGGGGGCAGAGTATATAAGGCATGTAAAATTCATGTTAGTGGTCCGCGGGATTCAAAATTGTGAGTTTAGTGGTCCGCAAGGTCAGAAAGGTTGGCGACCACTGGACTACATGATATGACACTGTGATAGGACTACATAACATCTCACTCTCTTTCCATAACAGGAGGATGTGCTTTGTAGTCTATGGAAATGACAGGGAACAATGTTAGCCTTTAACAGTCCAGGTCCAGAGAGGACAGGAAGTTACCAGCTCACAGATTTCTGGCTGGGGGAACAGCTGCTCTTTTTTTCACTTGTCAAACAGCTATAATGAAACACTTAAAGGGGTTGTAAAGTCAGAAGTTTTTTCTTTATCTTAATACATTCTATGCTTCAAGATAAAAAAAACTTCTGTGTGCAGCAGCCCCCCCACCCCAATACCTACCTGAACCCATCTCAATCCAGCAATGTTGCACAAGAGTCTCAGCTGCCTGGGTTATCCCTCATCATTGGCTGAGACAGCAGAGGGGCGCCATTGTCAATCAAAGCCAGTGAGCCAATGAGGAGAGAGAGGGGGTGGTGCCAAACCACAGCTCCATGTCTGAATGGACACACAGAGCAGCTCAGGTGCCCCCATAGCAAGTTGCTTGCTGTGGGGGCACTTGTCAGGAGGCGCCAGGAGCACTCGCAAGGGACCAAAGAAGAGGAAGATCTGGGCTGCTCTGTGCAAAACTACTGCACAGAGCAGTTGAGTGCGACATGTTTTTTATTTTTAAATTAAAAAAAATAAGACTTTAGTATCACTTTAATAGAATATTTAAAAGATCAAAGGGGATCAAACAAGAGAAAAGTATTGGTAGAATTTACATACACTTTAAGAATAAAGCTGTAAAGAAAAAAATTTTTAGGCAGCCCATAGCCCTAATTGGCTTTAAAAAAGGATGGGCTTGGGGCGCAGAGCCCTGCGCCCTGAACCCACCCAGTTGTGTGCCAATAGTAAATTAATATTCCCTATTGTCCTCCTGATTCTCCTTCCAGCCAATCAGGAAGCAGGTCGCGAATCCTGAGACCCGATTGGCCGAGGGGTGAAGTGCTGGTATTGGAGGAGAAGAGGTGGAGGAGGAGGAGACGCAGGTGAAGCTGAGGAGGAGGGTGATGGGGTAAGTGTGGGGCTGGTGACCACCTGACCAACGAAGGGGGGGGGGTGATGTTGTGGGTGGATTGTTTGCCACCCCCCCCAAAAAAATATAGCACCAGCCGCCATTGCCTGACAGGTTAGTTGTACAGAAATCGATCAGTAGATCAACTTCTGCATAACCAGCCTGCCCATACATGGATCGAAATTCACCCAGACCCTGCTAAACCGGCTGAATTTCAGTCCACGTGTGGCCGGTTTTAAGTGTAAAACTGATTGGAGAGACCGGCGGAATTTCAATCATCATGTGACTGTCTCTGCTCGACAGAAGTTGATTAAACAACATATTGAAATATTTTCCTCAATCAAGTTTTGCCTTTAGTTCTACTTTAATGAGAATGGTGGGCAGGGCTGGTGCTACCACTAGGCGAACTAGGCAGCCATCTAGGGTGCACTGCCGCCTAGGGCACAGCCACCGCCGCTGATTTCCTTACTCTCCATCGGCTTCCCAAACACTATACTGGCTTCACCATACAGGGCTCCATTCTTACCGTATCTTACCGCATCCGAGTAGCTGTCATGGTTAGCGTCCGCTAACAACTGAATGTAAAGAAAAGAATTACTGCCATTAAGAACTCACAGGAAAAAAAACGTTGTGGGGTCCGCACCCAATCATGGAATCCCCATGTCAAAAACTTTTTAAGAAAATGGCATGGAGACCGCTCAAAATCCATACCCTTATCCGAGCATGCAGCCCAGCAGGCCAGGGAAGGGAGGGGACGAGCAAGCACCCCCCTCTCCTGGACCATACTAGGCCATATGGGAGGGGGTGCTTTGGGGCAGGCCCCCCCCCCACATCACCTTGTCCCCATGTTGATAGGGCAAGGGCCTCTTCTCCACAACCCTGGTCAGTGGTTGTGGGGATTTGTGCATGGGGAACTTATCGGAATCCGGAAGCCCCCTTTAACAAGGGCACCCCAGATCCAATGTCAATCACAATGAATGCTGGCCCGACCTGAAAAAAAAAACAAAGTTCCATTCCCGACAAAGGCTCCAGATGAATGACAACTAAGGGGTGGGGCCACTCAGTGATTGACCCATCATGCCCTGGTCAGTGACATCATAAGAAGACGGGGTCACCCGGTGATGTCAACCGGGTGGCCCCATTCCGTAGTTAACTTAATGGCTGGAGCTGTCATTTGGCGACAGCCTTCGTCAGTAGCAGAGCTTTTTATTTTCAGGTCGGCAGCCGGCGTTCAACGTGATTGACGTTGAAGCTACATTTTTTATTAAAACTTAATTTCACCCTATACTCATTTACATGGGGGTGGGATCTGGGGGCCCACTTAAAGGGGGCTTTCAGATTCCGATAAGCCCCCCACCCGCTGATCCCCACAACCACTGGCCAGGGGAAGAGAACCTTGTCCCCTGGCCCCCTGCCCCAAAGCACCCCCCCATGTTCAGGGAATGAGGCCTGGTGTGGTTCAGGAGGGGGGGCACTCCTTACCCCCACCCCTTTCCTAGCCTGTTGGGCTGCATGCTCGCATAAAGGTCAGGTATGGATTGGGGGGCCCTACGCGTTTTTTTCCCATGTTTTTTTAATGCCGGTAATTATTTTCTTTACATTCAGCTGTTAGCTGGAAACCCTACTGACAGCTGATAACTCATCGGTTGTTAAGGTTGCGGCAGCCACTTGCTCCTTAACAACCATGTTGTTTATGTCTTGTGATAGCAATAAAGTTGATTAAAAAAAAATTGTAAAGCGCCCCTGTCCCCCCATGCTCACGCGCAAAGGCAAATGCATATGTAGGTCTCGCATGCATATGTAAACAGTGATCACACCACACATGTGAGGTATTGCCACTAACGTTATAGTGAGAGCAATAAGTCTAGCACCAGACCTCATGTGTAACTTGAAATTGCTAACCTGGGAAGGCTTTTAAAGTGTTGCCTAATGGAGCTTATTAAGTAGCACAGTTTGTTGCCATTCCACGGGCCTAGGCAATTTTAAAGCGTTACGTGTTAGGTATCTATTTACTCAGCTTAACATCATCTTTTATATCTTACTGAACAAATAGGTATTACATTGTGTTTTTGTGCATTAAAATTCATTAAAATTATTTTTTTTCTAAAGAAATTGCATTTGAAAAAACGCTGCCCACATTTTGTGTGACATAAAAAAATTGCAACAAACATTTTTTTGTTCTAAGTAGTTATCTAGAACAAAAATGCTGATTTGTTTACGTCTATGTAAAAAGTGTCAAAAGTGGTTAAAAGAAAATCACAAATTTTGGGTTGTCCCCAGAAAAGAAATATTCCAATGGAGACACTAGTTCTGTTGACTTGGGGGGCACCAAGGGATTCCCTTAATTTGCAGGGATTTCCTCTCACTTCCTGTGTTGACTATGAAGCAGGAAGTGAAGTTAAGGCCCCTTTCACAATGGGGCGGGGAGTGGTGGTAGTGGTAAAGTGCCGCTAATTAGCGGTGCATTTACTGCTATTATAGCGGCACTATGGTGCCGCTATGCAGTCTGGAGTGGGGTGCTTTTAACCCCCAAGAAGGGGTTAAAAGCACCGCCGCACGGCGCTTCCGAGGCGGTGTACAGCTGCTTCTGGAGCACCGTCCATTGCTTTCAATGGAGGGGGCGGCTTAGGAGCGGTGTATGCACCGCTAACCGCACCGGCCCAAAGATGCGGCTTGCAGGACTTTTCTTTTCGTCCTGCAAGCACACCGCCCCAGAGTGAAAGCACTCAGGCTTTCACACTGGGGAGAATGGGGGGGTGCTGTACAGGCGCTATTTTAGCACCGCAGCACTTGAAAAGCGTTCTGGTGTGAAAGGGGTCTAAATCTCCCCAATGGGACACAGCTGGCAAAAAAACACTGACAGGGTTTATAACCCTCCTTTACTCTGTGCGAAATGAAAAAAGATGTTTTGCCTATAGTTCTACTTTTACACTTGCCCCAATAGGTCTGGGCCTCAATAGCTAGTTCTAGTGCAATAACCAGCATAGGTTAGAGCCAGGTTAGGCATCCACATCTGATAGTTAGAGGTCCGGTTGCATGTCAGATTAGAAACTACTAGGGAGGTACTAAAGCACAGAGTAGATAGACTGACTCTGAGTTTCAGTGTCACACCAAGGTTTCCGCATGTGAGAAGCTCCAATCCAGGCTGGTTGGACAGGAGTTGGATGTATATACTATTATTAATCTCTTCTTATATAAAACTTGTATTATTCCTATACAGATGTGCATCTATATACTTATGGTTAATGTTATACAGTATGCTGGTTGCAGTAGTTCTTCTGCTCCCAATGACTTTGTTTAGATTACTGGTTAATTTCCCAGGAAGGGAATCCCCTCTGCTCACAGAGGCTTTGTCTGGGTTGACAACTTTATTATCACACCCACTCTTAAGGATCGTACACGCGCTGCGATTGTCGTACGACCGCACGTTCAATTTTTTCCAAATTCGGAATGTGATTTTGTCTAGCGTACTGACGGTAGTAAAATTATCGTTTGACAAAGGCGACCGTAGTGCTATGAGCGTGTAAAGAGGAAGTTAAGTTGAATGTAAATTGTGAATTACGAACGCAGGTTTACACGACCAAACACTTCCGGGTCGTTCCTGGGTTCCGAACATACGTGTTTGTACTTTCAAATTTTGTTTGTCCAACTTCTGTACAGACAAGCCGAAAATCAGACGACGCCTTGTCAGCAGACAAAAGTTTTCTAGTCGGCTCATATAGCTTTTGTTGGACAATAATTGAAAATCGGCTGTCGAATATAGCGTACTAACGGTCAGATTATCGGATGACAGGCTGTCGTACGAAAATTTTTGGCCGATAACTGTACCATGTGTGATTCACATCTATGCATTTTGCGTTTCAGCGTTTTTGCTGTGCTTTCCGCGTTTTTTTTTACCGTGATTTTGCTGTGATTTGCATTTTGCGTTGTTTTTTTGGGGGGGGGGGGGGATTGTGTTGCTAGGCAGATTTAAAAACGCAAAATGCAAATTGCGGAAAAATTGTGGTAAAACGTGTCAAAAACACAACACTTGTGTTTTTCTTGCATGCCCATTGAAGTCTATTACATGCAAAATGCTGCATTTTGCGGGAAAGAAGCCCCCGACCCTTTCCAAAAATGCAGAGGCACAAAAATGCATTCATGTGAACATGTTCCATAGGAACCCGTGTTAAAAAATTCCCTGCATTTCTGCAAAATCCATCAAAAACGCATTAGTGTGAATGGAGTCTTAGTCTTCGGTTACACCAAATCTGACTTTGAAATTGTGCGACTTCACTTGAAATTGCACGATTTCAAAGCTGCATGTCAGTGCGGCATCAGGTGCGACTTGGCTGTCAGTGCGACTTGCATAGACATCTGTGCATGAAATCTCCTGAAATCGCACCTGAAATAGGCAAAAATAGTGCAGGAACTTCTTTTTCAAATTGGTGCAGCAGCGCAAAGTTGACATCACAGCGATTTGAACAGTTCCATTACCGACAATAGGGTGTGACTTGTCATGCGATTTGGACCTCTCAAATCGCATGACAAGTCGCACTGGTGTGACTGGAGCTAAAGCTGGCTACTAGAGATGAGCAAACGGTTCGGGCCCGAACATTGGCTGTTCGCCCATTCAACGAACACCCTAACTATCGGGGTGTTCGACCAATTGTTTAGCCCGCCGAACTACCACAATGCACTGCGCTGTTGCACAGTGCATTGCAAGCCCTGATTGGCTGAAGCAAAGAAAGCTTTGCCCAATCAGGACACATAGCACTGTCAGAGCCATGATAGGACACTGTGATGATCACTCTACCAGGGGTGACCAAACTACGGCCCTCCAGCTGTTGCAGAACTACAAGTCCCATGAGGCATTGTAAAACTATACCATTCACAGACATAACCAGGCATGATGGGAATTGTAGTTCCAGAACAACTGGAGGGCCATAGTTTGGACATAGTTTGCGCGGGTTCTATCCAATCATGGCTCATTGCTCTTAGTCCCACACCACACTATAAAAATATTCTTTCCATTGAGGCCATTTGCAGTGTGATATTGGCGTGGAGAGAGATAGAACAGGGCTCTGATCAGTGCTACTAGCGAGTTAGTGTGCTATTGTGATTCTATTGTGACTGTAGAGTGTCAGTTTAGTGTGAATCCTAGTAATAGTGCAGCGTGAGTGTAGTGGGGCTGTTAATTTTTACTTTTTCCTGTAGTAAATTTCAATGCGTTATTGCAGGTTTTCTGCAGTATATTGCAATGCGTTATTGCATGTTTACTGCAGTATATTGCAGTGCATTAGTACACATTTAATGCAGTATATTTCAGTGCATTATTGCAGGTGTACCGCAATATATTGCATTGCGCTATTGCAGGTTTACTGCAGTATATTTTAGTGTGTTATTGCAGGTTTACTGCAGTATATTGCAGTGCATTAGTACACATTTAACGCAGTATATTTCAGTGCGTTATTGCAGGTTTACCGAAGTATATTGCAGTGCATTAGTTCACATTTAAAGCAGTATATTTCAGTGTGTTATTGCAGGTTTACCACAGCATATTACAGTGTGTTAGTGCACGTTTAACGCAGTATATTTCAGTGCATTGTTGCACATTTACTGCAGTATATTTCAGTACATTAGTGCACATTTAACGCAGTATATTTCAGTGTGTTACTGCACATTTAATGCAGTAAATTTCAGTTTGTTACTGCACGTTTAACACAGTATATTTCAGTGCGTTATTGCAGGTTTACCGCAGTATATTTCAGTGTATGCTTAATGCAATATATTTTAGTGCGTTACTGCAGATTTACTGCAGTATATTGCAGTGAGTTAGTGCACGTTTAACGCAGTATATTACAGTGTGCTATTGTGATTCTATTGTGAGTGTAGAGTGTCAGTTTAGTGTGAATCTAGTGATAGAACAGTGTGAGTGTAGTGGGGCTGTTCCTTTTTACTCTTTCCTGTAGTATATTTGTTAGGAAAGGAACGATTCCTGATCAAATCCTGGCATTTCCGCGGTGGTGCGCGCTTCCGTGCGCGTTCGCGCGCTCCCGTGCGCGCCCGTGCGCGCGCACGCGCCGGAAAAGGCGCCAAATTTGCCAATTTAAACTGGGAGATTTCTGAGAGCAAGTGCTGCTCGCTCTACAGCGTTCCCGACCTGTACGCCTCAGCTCCGGATACCTGTTCCCGTGTTTGTTCTGCCTCCTGTTGACCCGGCTTGTCCTGACCTGCTGTTTGCTACCTGCACCGACCCCGGCTACCCACGACCATCCGATTGTCTGCTCCTTTGTACCTCTGCTGCCCGCCCGTTAACGAACCTTGCTTGGACTCTGACTACCCGTTTGCCTGATCCTCTTGTACCTTCCTGCCTGCCTGTTGCCAACCCAGCCTGTACGACCATCCGTCTACTTGCACGCCTTCTGGAGCCTCACTACACCATCGGTGACCCTCCAGCCCTCGTGCCATCCCGCACTCTTGGGCCTCTGTCCCCACTACCAGGGGTCCTTGAATCGGGTGCGCAAGAGCGGTTGTTCCCTGCACAAGACAGACTCCACCGTCAGGTACGTGACAATATTTCAATGCGTTATTGCAGGATTACTGCAGTATATTGCAGTGCGTTAGTGCATGTTAACCGCAGTATATTGCAGCGAATCAGTGCAGTTTTACTGCAGTATATTGTAGTGTGTTAGTGGAGTGTGTCTGTGTAGTTCTCAAGTTAAGCGCACCAAACACCCCTTTCCATTGAATAAAGTGCATTCAAGTATCCATTTCCCCATCTTTATTACATTGTGTTAATAAGCACCCCCCCCCCATCATGTCTGGGAGGACAACAAGGAGAGGCAGACTTTCCCAAGGCACTGTAAGGGGGGCAGCAGCGTATGTGTGCACAGGCAAAGGTGGAGGTGGTCAGTCCTCAGGCTGGGCATAATTTCCTCTGTTTAGTGATGTTGCCAATGCTATCCAACCACAGCATGCAGGGGAGGAGGTGGATTGGCTTACTAAACCTTCCTCATCCTCCGTCACGCAAGCAGAGACTAGTGCGCAGTCCCCTGCAGTTGCCAGAGTGGATAAACCTCCCTCCTTGTCCACATCTATTCCTGCCATAGCCCCAACATCAGCCATGGAGGAATCAGCTGAGTTATTTGACCACAGCGTCAGCCACTTGCACCTTGACGATACACCACCAACACCCAAAGCCCAATTTTTCCGCACCAGTTACTTCTATCCAAAGTCTGTGGAAGAGACACCAGAATTTATCCAAAAAATCTCTAATCTTGTTCCCAGTGAACTACATTGTGGCTTCATCATATAAACTGGCTCCCCAAGTCGTTGCTTACAAAATAAAAAAAAGCTGGCAGGGAAAATGTCTTTTTTTTGTTTTGCTTTATAGATGCAATTATTGCTGCAGCAGATTCTATACACAGTACAGATGTGCCACTTTACAGGTAAACTAAGGGGACCCCCAGGCACTATATTGGAAGGAATTTTTCATTTTTATTTGTTATTTCCCATTGTTATGCTTTCACTTTATGCATCAAAAAAAATCACTGCTCATTTAAAAATGATGTTTTTTACAAACTTTTTTTTCATTGATACATGTCCCCTAGGGCAGTACCCGAATCGTTATAACCATTGTATTTGCATATACACCTTCAAAATGGACACTTTTGATTTTTCACGTTTGGGTCCTATAGACTTCAATGGGGTTCGTTATTCGAGTTCAAACTTTCGCGTTGCTGGAAAGCTCTGGTGCGAACCGAACAGGGGGTCGTTCGGCCCATGTCTACACATTATACAATGTTCCTTTAGATTACCAAAAAACATATAATATGAAGTCACACCTGAAAAAAAGAGGGCTACCCAACATGCCAATCTGATGCTGAGCTCTGTACAATAAATCACTTGGGAGAGGAGGATTGGAGGAGATCATGTAGCAGGCTACTGTGTACTGGTGCCTTGGTTGCAAAGAGCAGAAAGCAGAATAGTAGGACAGATTATAATAGAAAGGGGAACCTGGCAGCGTGCAATGACACGACACGTCTATCATCACACTGGGTTCTAGGAGTTCATCTAGTGATCCCACAGCTCCCTGTCACCTTTCCAACACCTGACACGGCTTCCCCATGTGTTTGTATCGGAGCGTGTGCCCGCCCTCTGGGGGCCGGCCTGGTGGGCGGGGTCCGGTCACATGGTCACCGCGCTATAAGAGGCAGTTCCTTGGTGTGTGTGACCCGCAGCATCTGTACAGCCGGCTGGGCAGGAGAGATTCCGGGAACGCGCACCACAGCACCGTGTGTAGACACTCCAAGCAGAGATGGCAGGTGTGTGACCGGCTTTCCCGCTATGACTGACCGCTGCTGGCCTCTCCGGGGACCGAGTGCTGGGGAACTTCCATGGGCGGGTGTGGGGCTCCTAGGACTGCTAAACGGAGGAACATGGACGTGACCTTCCTACATATCGGGGAGACGGGCTGACTGGGGGACCCAGCGGGTTACCTGCGTGTTCCCTCCGTGCACCCCCGATCTTCCGTATACGTCTGTCACTTCACACTGAGCATGGCTGCCTTCACTCCGGGGCCAGGGGGAGCTAGTCTGACCTCTCCATCAATATTAACCCCCCGCTAGATGCATTGACCCCTTACTGCACCCTCAAAAGCTCCATGCATTAACCCCTTACTGCACCCTCAAAAGCTCCATGCATTAACCCCTTACTGCACCCTCAAAAGCTCCATGCATTAACCCCTTACTGCACCCTCAAAAGCTCCATGCATTAACCCCTACCTCGAAAACTCCCACGTCATTCCCCAAT
>BLSH010175806.1:153742-171701 GCA_018402905.1 Glandirana rugosa
GCGGGGACGGACCTGCCGTGCTCCGTCCGGTCTTAAGCGGGATGACTTAGCGTAGACCCGTATCCACCCCCTAGTGGGGTCGGGTGGGCGTGCCTTGCCCGTGATACGCCGCCCAGGGGTGCCCGTTCCGTGCGGGTGGGCTGGGGTGATCCCCCACCTATGCCCAGATGCGATTCAGTAGGGCGAATTCTGGCCTGCCTCGTGCCGTCCAGGCAGGGGCGGAAAGTCTGCCGCTGGCAGGGGCGTGTGGAGCTCCTGCCCCCTTCCCCCACACCGCACCCCATTAGTCTGCGCCTTCATTTTGCCGCCATGTGCGATCGACCACCATTTTGCGGTGGACCGCCGCCATTTTGCAGTAGCCAGAGACATATCTGTCCTATGGGGCTTTCCCTCTAGCGCTCAGAGCGGCCATTTGCGGTACTGCAAGTCTCTGTACAGGGGGTTTCGGCCTCTAGTGTCTAACGGCGGCCATTTTGACCACATGTCTCTGCAAAAAACGTGTGTACAGCGTTTTCCCTTTGTGGAGTGGTGGTGATCGGACGGCGCAGCTCTTCTGACGGTCATCTGGGGTTACTAGCAGCGCAAAAACGGCAAGTAACAGCTGCACTCCCCTGTGGGTGCTGGTGACGGCAGGTGCAGTCCTCCTGGGTTCCCTGGTGCACTGTGGGGTGGTGGTGTGCGGCATGTTGGGGTGCCTCATCCTTTTTAGTACCATGGCGTGTCACTGAGGTGTCTGGGGGCAAAGGCAATGGCAGATTACACTGCGGAGGAGGCATCAGCGGCGGCATAATCTGCGCGAGGGGCTTTTTTGGACCAGCTACGGGGCGGTCTTTAGTGAATTTCTTCCCCGGGCGGAGGTTGCCCAACAGGCCTCCAAGAAGCGCCCCCCCCCTTATTCATCGGGGAGGATTCGGACCCGGAATTGGCCTCGGTCTCGGGGACCCCTGTGGACCTATCTGATGGGGAACTGGGCCCATCAGACGGTGAAGAGGATCAAGGGGTGGCGGCTGCCTGTGAAAAAGCATTGGTCGCCGCCATTATCACTGGCATTCGCACTACGCTGCGATTGAGCCAGGATGGTGAATCGCAGACTTCTGCGTGTGGGTCCTAGGGCCCCCAAGGCTTACCCCTACAATCAAATTTTTTTTTTTTTTTTTGATCCTTTTCTTTACTGTGAATGGCACCGTCCGCAGCTTTCCATTTTGCTGTCAAAACTGTTCGCTGCTCGCTATCCCTTTGAGAAAAGCTTTTTGAAAAAATGGCAATCGCCTGTGGTGGACCCACCGATAGCCCGCCTTAGTAAAGTGAGGACTATTCCTCTGGAAGGGTCTCCTTCTTTCAAGGACTCTACTAATAGGAAAAACAGAGGCGCTTTTAAAATCGCTTTTCCTGGCGGCAGGTTCTGCTGTGCGGCCAGCCTTGGCGTCCGCCATGGCGGCTCAACATCTGTCTAAGCGTATGGCGGAGCTTAAGTCTGATCTGGAATGCGGCCGCCTGATGGATGCTCCAGAAGGCTGAATTTTTGCTCCAAGGGTTCAAGTACCTTTGATGCGGCCGTTGATTTACTGCCGATGTTATCCAGGATAGCTTTTTTTTTTTTTTTTTTTTTTTTTTTTTTTTTTTTTTTTTTTTTGTGTTGCCATATTCCTCAGAAGAATACTCTGGTTGCGTTTTTGGTCTGGCGACCATGCTTCCAAAAAATGTCTTGCTGACCTCCCTTTTTCAGGGTGGACGTCTATTTTGGTCCACGTTTGAAAGAGATCATAAAATACTTTACGGGAGTTAAGAGTACTTTTCTTCCAGAGGCGCGACTTTCGCCGTAGACAGGAGCCCCTTCCCTCGGATCAAAAGGTTTTTTTTCGCGCCCCGAGCGCAACAGTTAAGGGGACCCATCCCGGTAAGGTCGCGGCAATGGCAGCGCAAAACCGAAAAGGCAGAAGACAAGCCCTCAGCCTGATGGGTTGCCCCTACCCAGGTTTCGGGTGGGGGGGGGACGTCTTCTGGGGTTTGCGGTCCAGGAAGTGGTGTCCGCCGGGTACAGGCTAGAGTTCAACACTCTACCCCCAGACAGGCTCTTCCCATAAAACTTTGGGCTCCCGCAGGATCGCCGGGAGGCCCTTTTCGGGGCTGTTTAAGCTTTTTCAGGCCAGGGAGTGATTGTGCCAGTGCCTCCAGAAGAGGTTTCTACTCAAATCTGTTCGTGGTCCCCAAAAAAAGGGGAGGGGGAGGGAGGGGGGGGGGTCGGCCAGTACTGGACCTAAAGGCCCTGAACCGGTATGTCAGGGTGCGGAAGTTCCGGATGGAATCTATCCGTTCGGTCGTGGCAGCCCTCCATCAGGGGGAGTTTGTCGTCCCTGGACATCAGGGATGCATACCTCCCATGTACTCATTTGTCCAAGGCATCAGCGCTTCCTGCACTTTGCAGTAGGAGACCTACATTTTCAATTTGTGGCACTCCCCTTCGGTCTGGCCTCAGCACCCCGAGTTTTCACAAAACTGCTAGCCCCGGTGTTGGTATTGCTGCGACAGAGGCATTGCGGTAGTGGCCTACCTAGATGACCTGCTCCTGCGAGCAGAGTCTGCCTCGGCTCTGGAGGAGAATGTGAGGATCACCATGACCTCGCTGCAGGATTTCGGCTGGTTGCTCAAACTGCAGAAATTGTCGGTGTCGCCTGGAGTACCTGGGTCTAATATTGGACACAGTGCAGGCGAAGGTGTTCCTTCCTCCAGCCAAGTTGCTGTCTCTGCAGTCTGCAGTGCAAACCCATCTGGCTCCGTTACGATTCTGTATGTGGGTGCTGGGGCTCATGGTCTCCTCTTCGAGGCGATGCCATTTGCCCAGTCACTCTTCTCCTTCAGCGAGCAATTCTGACTTGGTGGGACAGGTCACCTCGGTCCTTGGACCTTCTGATTCGTCTGAGCTCACAGACCAGGGCGTCTTTGACCTGGTGGCTTTGGGACTCGGCCCTGAATCAGGGGAAGTCGTTGCTGGCCCTCCAGTGGGTGATCATCACCACGGATGCCAGTCTTTCAGGCTGGGGAGGGATCCTGGGACAGCTGTCTGCCCAGGGCCGTTGGTCGGCATAGGAGGCTCGCCTCCCCTTCAATGTACTGGAACTGAGGGCAATCCAGATTGTGCCTCACTCACTGGATAGTGAGATTGCAGGACCGTCCGGTCCGAATTCAGTCAGACAATGCCACAGGAGCGGCGTATGTGAACCATCAGGGCGGCACATGAAGTCCAGCAGCTGCGGCGGAGGCAGCTCTGATACTGCGTTGGGCGGAACATCACGTTCTGGCAATCTTTGCCATTTACATTCCAGGTGTGGAGAACTGGCAGGCGGACTTTCTCAGTCGCCAGATGCTGGACCAGGGAGAGTGGTCCCTCCACCCGGAGGTGTTCAACCAGATTTGCCGCAGATGGGGGACGCCGGACGTGGATCTCATGGCGTCTCGGTTCAATCACAAGGTGGAGACCTTTGTGTCCAGAACGAAGGATCCATTGGCAGTGGCCACAGACGCTCTGGTGGCCCCTGGGGCCGTTACCGACTTCTGTATGCCTTCCCTCCGATAAAACTGTTACCGTGCCTGATCCGCAAGATAGTAGCGAAGGGAATACCAATAATCCTGGTGGCTCCGGATTGGCCTCGACGCCGATGTGGTGCAAATGGGGGCAGACGCCCCCTGGCGGCTCCCGCTGAGAGACTATCTTCTGTCTCAGGGGCCCATCTTGCACCCTGCTTTACCTTCCCTGGCTTTGACGGCTTGGCTATTGAGTCCCAGGTGCTAAGAGACAGGAGTTGCTGACTCTGTGATTCCTAAATTGTTGAAGGCTTGCAAGTGTACTTCTCGCAAGATTTGCCACCGCACCTGGAAGGCTTGTATAGCTTTGTGCGAGGCGGAGGGTCATAACCCTCGCTCTTATGTGGTATCCAGGGTCCTAACTTTTTTGCAGCTGGGCCTGAACAAAAAACTGGCTTTGAGTACTCTCGGGTCAGATATCGGCTCTGGCAGTTCTTTTCCAGAGACCTCTTTTGGCTTCGCACTCGTCGGTTTGTATCTTTGTTCAAGGTGTACGACATGTGGCGCCTCGGGTGAAGGTTCCGTTGGCTCCTTGGGATTTGAATTTGGTGCTTTCTGTACTTCAGAAACTGCCTTATGAGAAAATCAGGGAGGTTTCCTTACAACTGCTCTCGCAGAAGGTGGCTTTCCTAGTAGCCATCACCTCCACCAGACATGTCTCTGAATTATCAGCACTATCATGCAAGTCTACTTACCTAGTCCTGCATAAGGATAAGGCGGTCTTGCGACCCTCGCCTTCCTTTCTTCCGAAAGTGGTTTCTTCCTTTCACATTAAGATAATCTTCCTTCATTGTGCCCTCGTCCATCGCACCCAAAAGAAATTGAGTTACATGCCTTGGACGTAGTGAGGGCCTTAAGGGTATATTTGTCTGCTACAGCTTATTTTCAAAAAGCTGATTCTCTGTTTGTGCTGCCTGAGGGTCCACATAAAGGTTTGGCGGCCTCATCGGCTACGATCTCTCGTTGGATCAGACAGACCGTGACCCATGCATATTCTGTTCGGGCAAGGTTCCCTCTTTTCCAGTCACGGCTCATTCTACCCGGGCTGTTAGCACTTCCTGGGCTTTTAGACACCAGGCCTCGGTGTCACAGGTGTGCAAGGCGGCCACTTGGGCCTCGGTTCACACTTTCACTAAGTTTTATAAAGTTGATGCGTTTGCATCTTCGGATGCTGCTTTTGGCCGCAAAGTTTTGCAGGCGGCAGTGTAGGCGCGTCTGGCGCCTCAGAGGTTCTGTTGGATACTGTTAGCGTTTGCCCACCCCTCTTTTTGACACAGCTTGGGGACATCCCCACACATAATGGAGAGCTGCGTCTGTCAGTGAACTCAGAGAAAAGGATTTTACGGTAATTTTTTTTTTTTAATAATTTTTTTTTTTTTTTTTTTTTTTTTGAGCAACTGTCATCTGACCTGCAGCGGCTCCTCTGACCAGCTGTTGACTCACCGACAGTCCCATTCACTTTAATGGGATGGCTGGTGCTGCGGCAGTGACACAACAAGGTGAAGGACATGGCGGCAGCAGGTGAGTGGATGCCTGCTAACAGGCGCTGCCATGATTGATCTGAAATGACAGGTGCTCTTTAAATGTAAGAACTTATTCTTGCTGGTAGTTAGAATCTTTAATATTTGCAAACAAAATTAAGGTTCCCTATTGAGCATAAGCTGTCAGGTTAGTAAAACAGCAATATCAGAACCGATTCAATCATACAGTTCCTGGTGTACATAGACTTGCAAAACAATGGGATAAAGGAATATTCCTGAACTTTTTTACTCATGGTTACTGTGAAATTGTGTGAATGCATCAATGCAGTGCATGTTATCTGAGCTTGCCGAGCTTGGATTCATCAAATGAGTTTACCAAAAATGTAAATATTGCAGAATATACAGCCTCATGCTACAT
Source organism: Glandirana rugosa (assembly GCA_018402905.1). NCBI lineage: Eukaryota > Metazoa > Chordata > Amphibia > Anura > Ranidae > Glandirana > Glandirana rugosa. The sequence continues at coordinate 159,224 of BLSH010175806.1, forward strand.
AACTAAGCTCAATTTCATGCTGAATAAACTAAATGAATGTATCCTAAATAGACTATCTTTGGATAGATTTTTACTTCAAAAGCATTTTTATTAAATAAATTTGAGGGGGTGTGGTCACAGAGCTCCGAGATGGCCGCTTAACATCGGAGCTCCGCCAGCAAGCCGGGATACATAGCACACACTGAGAGCCCCAGCCCGTACCACATCCACTAGTCTCCAGACAAGACACCAGGGGACACGTGGAGATGGCAGGTGAAGGAGCAAACCGCCGCCTCAACAAAACTCACGGGATTCTTCCTGACGCAGATGACGGGCCTCCGGCAAAATGGTGCCGGCAGTGAAAGCACGAGGCGGAACGAACGAGCTTCATCCCAGAAACACAGCTCTGTCAACAGGCTGCCAGCGTGAACCTCCCGTCCAGCCCCCACTCATCTGCTGCCTCAACACCCACCTTCAGAAGCCCAGCCAAATCCAAGCAGAGAACGGCTTCCCCAGAGAACACAATGAATGCTGGGAACATGGAGGTGAGTGACACTAGGCCTCAGACATACACGAGGCAGCACAGGACCCATTCATAATATTCCCCACCTCAAGGCAACCTGCCATGGACAGTGTACTAAAAGATACACTACAGGACATCACTACAGCATGATCTAATGTGAACAGTCCAGCAATGCCAAGCTGATGTACAGGCCCTAGGAGGCAGAGTGGATCGGGTGGAGCATAGCATGGAGGATTAATCGGCCTCCAACACTCTTGTTGACGCATACAATGCACAAAAAAAGAGATCAATTGGATCAAAGACAAATTATCCAATTTAGAGGATAGATCCAGGAGAGTTTTAAATTAAGGGGGGTCCCCGAGACAATACAAGCAAACCAACTGCAGCAATATGCACAAGACCTATTCAACATCCTGGTCCCATCCCTAACCCCACTAGAAGCCACAGTGGACAGAATCCACATGGTGCCAAAACCCAGCTTCCTTCCAGAAGAAACCCCTAGGGATGTGATCCTAAGACTGCATTTTTACAGAGCCAAAGAGCTCATACTGACAGCCTCACGCAATCCGGACAACCGTCCACCTCAATATGCGTCTATCAGAATACTCCCTGACTTCTCCAGACACACTCCAAAATAGACGAAACCTGGCCACAATCACCAAAGCCCTTTGTAACCACCGCATCCAGCATAAATGGAGATGCCCAGCCCAACTGGTAATTGCCTACAATGGCACCACCTCCATAATCTCCACACTAGAAGGGGGCCTAGCAGCGCTGCGTTGCTGGAATATTATTCCTGAAACTCAACCCACTACTCCACCAAACCCTGAACCCATTGAACAGTAATGGCAAGTAGTATTGCGCAAAAAATCTCCAAAAAAGACACCCAAGAGGCCTCGGCCTAGCACCAACCCGACAGACTAGATAAAACTTCCCGGCTAAAGTAATGATGTAATTATGTCTAATTCCCCCTTGTACAAGCTCGCAAATCACCATGCGACAACTCCCCTTCGAAGGGGCATACCTTGTTCCACAGTGCTATCACGTTCTTTCCGTTTGCATTTAACCAGAGTTTATTTACCTTTTTTCTTTTTCTATGGTACATCATCATATGAGAATACAGATATCGCTGGAGTTACTCCACCCACAAGAACAATTCCCAAGTACAGACTCCAGGACTACCCAAGAATCTATCCTACTTCAGAGCCTGAAAAATGTAAGCTGCTCCACGCTGGATAAAGTAAATGAGCCCCTACTCATGATGTCTGGAGATGCCAGCATGGCTGTGAACGTGACTACTCCTTCTCAGCCAGACATCATACGTACTCTGGGATTGACGTGTTCATAACGGACAGATGGCTCCTCTAGAGGATCGCCACCTCTGAGGTCCACGATATTTTCTGGTCAGACCACGCAGCTGTATCTATTTCCATCTGTGAGGAGCGCACCCACCACAAACCCCATCTGGAAGTGTAACTCTAATCTGCTCCAAGACAAAGCCTACTCCCAAATCATCTCCCAACACCTAACGGAATACTTTAATCTAAACGTAGGTTCAATCCAAAACCCCTTCTCAATATGGTCTGCCCACAAGGCATATATCAGGAGTTTTAATTCAATTAGGAGCAAGGGCGAAGCCACAATAAATGCATAAACTACATTATCACTGAGATCCATAAACTAGAACTCATCAAAACTCACACGAACGCCCTAACAACCCACACCTTGCAAACCCTTAGAGAAGAGTTGAGACTTCTTACACGACAATACGACAAACCTCTCAAACGCTTAAAACTATCCTTTTATGCCAATGCAAACCGAGCAGGCAAACTATTAGTGAAGAGTCAAAACAATCCCAGGCCAAGGCCAGGATATCCCACCTCATGCACCCCACTCAAAACTATAAAGTCACAAACCCCCAAGACATAGCAGATCAATTTGCTGATTACTACAGCTCACTTTACAATCTTAAAGAGGACCCTAATACACCACAACCCATAGATTCCATATTTTCCTTCTTGAAGAAACTCCATCTCCCTTCGCTATCCAAATCACAACTAGAAACCCTAAACTCCCCTTTCACTCCAAAAGAAATATGCAATATTGTGGCTTCCCTCCCCAACGGTAAATCGCGGGGGCCAGATGGCCTTTCAAACGAATATTACAAACTATACGGAACCACACTAACCCCCACTCTAATAGAAGTATTCAAAGAAGCTGCCCACTCTTCCCAATTTCCTGCAGAAATGTTAAAAGCCTATGTGGTCACGATCCCCCCCCCAAACCCGGCAAAGACCCTTCATCCCCAGCAAACTTTAGACCCATCTCACTACTAAACACGGACATCAAGATCTATGCGAAGATCCTGGCACGCAGAATGTCCACCATCATTCCATCGATAATTAAAAATGACCAGATGGGGTTTGTCAGAGGAAGGCAATCCTCCGACGCAAATAGACGTGTTCTAAACATTATGCAATATGCGGAATTCAGTCGGACGCCTTCTCTCCTGCTCTCAATAGACGCTAAGAAGGCGTTTGACAGGGTCCACTGGCAATATATGGTACATGTTCTACAGTCTTTTGGCTTTCAGGGCTCCATACTACAAGCAATTTTAACCCTATACTCTGGGCCCTCGGCACAAGTACTCACTGCAGGATTACTTTCGAAAACATTTACAATCACGAATGGCACCCGTCAAGGCTGCCCTCTCTCGCCCTCCATCTTCAACCTAATGATGGAACCATTGGCAGAATCCATTTGCACTGATACCAGTATTGCTGGATTCCAAATTGCCAACACACCACACAACCTCTTCGCAGACGTCATTCTCCTTCTCACTAATCCACTTCTCTCTCCCACAAGTCCACTGTAAACTTGGAGTTTAGTAAAATCTCCTCCTAGAAAGTAAATTTCTCCAAATCACTCATCCTAGGCCTGAACATTGCACCCAAAGTAGAGCAAATCCAACACTCTACCCTACAAATGGACTAAATTGGGGATACTGTATTTAGGGATCAATCTGACTTCCTCAACTTCATTGGTCCACTCCAATCTCCAATCGCTCATCTCCAAAATCACCCCCCAAATACACCATCTAGAACGCTGTGACTTGTCGTGGACTGGAAGACTAGCGGCCTTTAAGATTATTCTGCCACAAATATTATATCTTCAGGTCCCTTCCTATTCATATCCCTCTAAAATATCTTAAAACACTATCATCTCTACTTAGAAATTATATTTGGAACAACACAAAACCCAGGATTGCGCATAACACTCACCAAAAACAAACTAGTGGGAGGAATGGGACTAATAGACATACAGGACTACTATTGGGCGACAAAAATGACAACTCAAACAACACACTTGACCCCCCCCCCCCCCCCCATGGGCACTTATCGAGATAGACCAATCCCCCACCCAGGACCTCACAGCGTTCCTTGTGGATTCCTGGAAACCCTGGGACATAAAGCCTCTCCCCTGCACAATTGCAGACTCCTTGCAAGCATGGAGACGCCTTCTGACTAACCCAGGAGACTCCATCCTCATAACCACACCCACCCTTAACTCAAGTTCTAGAAACAGATTCCCATGCTAGACACATCCCGCCTTCAAACACAAGGGTTGACAGACATAGCCAAATTTCTTGCAGGAACAAAACCTAAAACATGGGAAATCCTAAGAGGAATTCCAACTTCCAGAATTCTCCCGATACACATACCTCAGAATTAAACACTTCCTGGAAAGAACACCCCTACCCTCCATAAAAATCTCCCCCACAGCATGGAAATTCTATACAAATCCCAACGCCTTGCACAAGGGTACATCCCTTTTTTTACAACATCTTTCAAGGTAAACTCATTCACTAAAAATACACACATACGTAAATGGGAAGACCTACACAAGTCATACACCCCCGTGCAATGGCAAACAGCCTTTAGCTCAATACACAAATACTCACACTGCTCAAAGCACTGGGAAATGATGCTTAAAATAAGGCTAAGATGGTACTATACCCCTGCTAGATTATCCAACTCTACCCAGGCTCACCACCTTCATGCTGGTGCCTTTGTGGAAAAACAGGGAACTTATTGCACAGACTAAAAAGCTGTCAAACTCGTCCCCTTCTGGAATCAAGTCTCCACTCTAATTTCCACGCTAACCTCTACCCCCACCCAAATAGACAAAGGACTGGCAATACATAGTCTGGGCTTAGAGAAATTCCACCCCACCCTAAGAGCAACTATTAGGCTCACATCCTCCTAGCTGCTAGAAACACCATCCTCAAAAATTGGAAGTCCCCAGATCTACCCACCATATCTGAGGTAATTACTGCAGTGAATACTAACTTCTCCTTTGAGAGACTTTTAGCTCTAAACTCATTAAAAGGCAACAAGTTTGACAGACTGGTCCGCATGGACAAAGATATTTACCTAGTCATTATCATGAAGCAACCTGTATTCTGTATTACCTACATGCTGTATAGCGATGCACCATACAAACTTGTACCACCTGTTCTAACGTTCCTTGTTCTCAAATCTCAAACCTATTTGAAAAAAAAAAATTAAATTTGATGATCAAAAATAATCTAATTTAAATTTATATATATATATATATATATATATATATATATATTTTTTTTTTTTTTTTTTTCCGCCCTGACCAGAAGTAAAGGGTACTTCTGGACATGGCTGGGGTTACGGTTTTACCAGCTGTTGCTGGAAATATTAATGTTACTTCCAGCTTGCCTATTTTTAGTTTTCTTATGTCGCCGGTTTGCTCTTAGTCAACAATGTTTCCACATTAGTGAGCTCTTTCGAGGACTATACTCTTGTGTACAGTGTAACATGGCTGAATGCTTTCAACTGGAGTAATGTATGAATCTGTAGTGTGCTGCAACATTGTGTATGTTCCTAGGACTAAAGGAGCTGCATGGGACATCTTGCCAAGAGAAGATTTGGTGTTTGTTTACAACATACTACACACATTCTCACCAACACATACTGTGCATTTAAAAAGTGTTGTACCCATATTCACCCTTTTCCAATTTATGTTGCAGCCCATATATTTTTTTTTTTTATTTTAATCTAAATTCTCTTTGATAGAAGCCATTATGAAGTCTAGTTAAACTTCACAAATCTGCCTGTTCACTTTCTGGGTTCAGACACAGAAGCATACATACAGACACAAACTCACCACTGCTTGCCTTCACACTTCTCCCCTCATTGAATACACATGGATCTCTGCTCTCCAGTCCAGCTCTCCTGTGACTCACACCCCACCCCGCTGGCACGTTATTAGCCTAGGCCAGTGGTGGCAAACCTTGGCACCCCAGATGTTTTGGAACTACATTTCCCATGATGCTCAACTACACTGCAGAGTGCAGAAGCATCATGGGAACTGTAGTTCCAAAACATCTGGGGTGCCAAGGTTTGCCACCACTGGCCTAGGCTAACTACTGAACAGAGGAAGTGGGCTGTATGGCATTTATCAGCAGAAAACAATGTTTTGCAATCCAAGGTTAAAACGAGGACAGAAGATTTATTAAATGGAAAGATGAATTACTGAAGGTTCGCTTTAAATGGCTTTCTTGTATCTTCCTCCAATGACTTGGATTGTCCACCCGCTCCCTAGCATTGAGCATTGCTATCCAATGCCTAGGGATCAAGGCTCAACCTGTGGATAGAAAGAATTGGAGGCTTTTTTTTTTTTTTTTTTTTTAACTTTGGTGACTGATCCAGGAATAATGCATAGTGAGAACCCCACGCTCGGTCACTGGGGGTGGGGTTTGTCCTTTACACCATGTTGCACCCTGAATTACTGATAACCTGGTTCAACATGAACTTGGCCTTTGAGGAAAGTGTATTTAATACTTTTTTTTTTTTTTTTTTTTCTTGGGTTTTCACTTGTGAGGAAAAACACTTGGTCTAGGTTAATGGGCAAATATACTGTCCCACTAGCATTAGAAGTGATTCTAAGTGTGTGTGTGTGTGTGTGTTTAGGTTAATGCATACTTGCTCTGCCATGTAATTGCATGGAGCAGCCCCAAATCTCTTCTTGGGTCCCCTGCTGGCACTTCTGGCCCCTCTGCTGAGTGCCCCAATAAAGCCATCTTCCATGGTGGCACTTCAGGCTTGCCCCAAGCCCCCATCTGCATCTATTGCCTCTCCCTCAACTGGCTTTGACAGCTGCAATGCCAGGGAGACCAGGCAGTGAGGAGACCTGCAGGTGTGCTTGATTGAATGGGGGCATGTCTGTGGCATTTTGTTGCAAGGAATGCATTAGGCCTAATGTACACTGGATGTTTTTACAGCAGCTGTGACTGTAGAAGAACCATCTGCAGCTAAAACTCCCTAGCGGGTTATCCCATGTGTTCATGCACACATAGATTATCTGTTTTTGGCTGGGGTGTTTTTGAGCAGTAAAAGCAAGAGCAGTGGGTTCTGAGAGGTTTTTCAGCTATAAAAACACTCTAACGCTGAAACACGCAATAACATTTAACACAGCGTTAAGCCTCATCAGGCGTTTGTCTCTAATCAAAATAAATGGTTCCCTATGGCCCATTGATTTGAATAGAAGTTGGATCGCGGTGATCGACTTGCGATGCGACTTGTGTGCTGAGGCTCTTCAAGTGGAACCCTGCAAAAAATTTTTTAAATTGTGTTGGGTCCCTCAAATCAATACCAGACCCTTATCCGGGCATGCAGCCTGGCAGGCCAGGAGAGGGGGTGGATGACGAGCGAGTGGCCTCTTTCCTCCTAGACCATACCAGGCTGCCTGCCCTCAACATGGGGTATGGGTGCTTTGGGGCAGGGGGACCCCCCCCCCCCATGCAATATTTACTTTTTTTGCGGGGTTCCCCTTCAAGATGCTCAGCAAGTCAGATCATCATGATCTGACTTCTGGTGCGACTTTTTACTATTCAACGGGCCATAGGGAACCATTGAATAGACATGAGAAACACCGCTTACAGCTAGTGCCGATAAACATGCAAAAAGTCACTAAAAGCTGACGGTTTTAGGATGTTTTTTTAATGTCCTATGTGCATGAGGACTTAAGGTAAAAGTAGGCTTTATAACCACTTAAAGTGCATTTAAACCGTGTGGGGTCCCCCCCCCCCAATTTGAGCTGGGCACATCTGTAGGGAGTCCAGTTTCTCCTGCTCCCTAGCTGTTATCAGCCTGATAATGTCTGACAAGTTCTCCCACAGATATAAGCAGCCTGAAATTTGTGTCATGGGAGGTTGCTCTACATTAGCACAGCACTGGTATATTCAGAGCAGAGCTCTGAAAGTCTCTTCCTGTGGGGATGTGTGCCTTTCCTCAATCTGTTCTCCCAGTGTAAGCCAACACTACACTGACAGTGCAAAATGAAGTATTCTAAAGAATATAGAAGGGTAAAGACAACAGATATACATGTAAAACTTACACGGGGATTAAACAAAACTCCCTATATATCTGAGGCTATTCACTTCACTGGGCATGGGAGGGTTTACGTCCACATTGATTAGGGCTCTAGGTCTGTAGCTTGAGCAGAGTAGAGTCAATTTGGTCTTTCAAGATCAAGGTTATATGGGCTTCCTGAGATTAAAATGATTGTGAAATGGCATTAAGACTTGTGCAGTATGGGAGCTAGGCTGTCAAAAGTTAATTTTGTAGTCCTTCGGGTCGATCTTTTTGCCTAAGGGCAGGTGTAGGCTTACAGGGGGTTTGGCACTTGTAATGCTGGCAAACGGTCACTGATGGAATCCTTACCATCCTCTGGCTCCCCATTCTAGAACTCCTTTGGTCCTTTTTTGGAGGGTTGTGGGTAAGAACCTCCCCACTTTCCTGTGTCCTCTGAAGAGGAGACTTGGGCAGATTTCCCCTCTATTCCTGTTCTGCTGAAAACAATTTTTTTCATTTTAGAGATGATCGTAAACAAGGCAGTTAGGGTTGTGCTGTGCTACAGAAATCCTCTGTTGTAACAAATTGCTAAATTGTAGCAGCATCACTCTGCAAAAAGTTGCCTATAATCTGCCATTGGACTGGGCAGAATGATTGTAAACTGAATAGGAAGGGAGTGGGGAAATCTGTACACTTGGTTGGTTTTTTTTTTATGGTTTTATTCAGTCTGGTGTGGAAATGACATTGCCTTATTTAGTATGGTCTTCAGCAGCAGACAATCTTGTTGATAAGAACAGCATTGAATGAACGTTTATCTCTTTTTAGGAGTGTTGGAAACCTCTGGTAGAGAATGCAGATGTAGGTCATGGTGATATCTAGGGAGGCTTTGTAGTTTTGCTGGATGAACTATTTACAGAATGGTATTTTAGTGGGTCATCGCAAAAGATTAGCTTAAACATGTTGTAATGACATCCTTTCATTCTATGACTTATGCAGGATAACTACAGCTGTCATACCAACTGCCATTTGGCTTTCTCTTAGAAATGTCTTCCGGCATGTCCAGTGACATTTATGGCAAATTTGCCAAACTGTAGAATGGTGGTGTCTGAAAGGTTTACAGGGGCCATTTATGCACTCGCTAGCCACTTATTAGCTACACCTTACTACCAAGTTGGACTGCCTTAATTCTTTGTGGCAAAGATTCAGCTGGGTGCTGGAAACATTCCTCAAACTTTGGTCCATATTAACATGATTGCAGCATACATTTGCTGTAGATTTGTCAGCCGCACATCCGTGATGCGTGTCTTCCATTCAATCATACCAAAGGTGTTCTATAGGATTGAAATCTGGTGACTGGAGGCCATTGGAGTACAGAACTCCTTTTCATGTTCAAGAAACCAGTTTGAGATTTGTGGCATGGTGCATTATCCTGCTGGATGTAGCCATCAGATGGGTACACTGTAGTCATGAAGGGATGGACATTGTCAGTAACAATACTCGGGTAGGTCATGGTGTTGAAACTATGCTCAATTTGTACCAAGGGGCCCAAAGCATGCCACCAGCCTGAACTATTGATACAATACAGGATGGATCCATGCTTTCATTACACCTAATTCTGACCCTACCATCTGAGGAGGCAGTTTCTGCTGCAATAGACCAGGTAACTTTTTTTTTTTTTTTTTTTTTTTTACTCTAATCCATTTTCCACTTTTGATGGGCCTGTGTGAATTGTAGCCTCAGTTTCCTGTTCTTAGCTGACAAGTTTGGCACCTGGTGTGGTCTTCTCCTGTTGTAGCCCATCTGCTTTAAGGTTTGATGCGTTGTGTTCAGAGATGGTATTCAGCCCAACTTGGTTGTATTGAGTGGGTTACTTTTGCCTTTCATCTCAAACCAGTATGCCCATTCTCCGACATCAAGGCATTTTCATCCACAACTTCCGCTCCCTGAACATATTTTCTTTTTCGAGTGTGAGTGTCCCCTCAGTATATTTCCCCTGGCTAAACAGGAATATCAAGCAAGCTGTTTTTCTATTGTCTGGACTTTGTTGTGGCAAGGGCCTCCCGGCTACTGTATCACTCTAACAGGGGCAGTGCTTCTGGGGTGCTGGTTGGCTTGGGCCACTCAAGATTTTGGTATCTGGCTGAAAGATGGACCTCCCCTACCCCCCCCGGATGCCATGTAGCCTCAATGGAAGTTACCTGTATGACGGAAGGATGTGTGCTCAGACAAGCCTGTCCGCTTAGGTACTGTGCCATCTGCTGGGCTGACCTCCTGCAGGGGGTGCAGTTAGCTCATCCCTGCTAGTTCCCACTGCACCTCAATGGTGGCTGCATGAGGGGAAGATTCTCTCCCATGTGGGTCCGCTTGCTAGTCGCAGACAGATGTCGCTTGCGGCAGGAAGTGATGCTGCTGGCAGAAATGCAGGCGGTGGCCATCTTGGTATCCCCAAATGGAGTAGGGAAAACCAGGATCGCAGAGACTAAGGGGAATCAAGCATGCTATTAGGGGCTGTGCTGGATTCATAGCCCCACCCCAGGTCCTCCACCTTTTTTTAAATAAGGGGCCTGGACATAGGATGGCGTTGGACTTGCGGGACGACTGGGCACCAGGGACCATGGAAGCAGGTCTGGAGGTGCCATCACTAGACCCTGGCCCTAAGGTAAGAAAATGGTGGGGGGCATGGCAGCTCCTGATTCTTTTCTTAACCTCCCGTGGTGCGTTTCTGGGGCCTCTTTATGTTGCTCGAATGTGACGACCTTCTAGGGCAAGGGTAGGGAACCTGCAGCTCTCCAGCTGTTGAACTACATTTCCCATCATGCTTATGGGAGTAATTGTATCCATCAGCCTTGCAATGCCTCACGGGAAATGTTCTAAAACAGCTGGAGAGCCGCAGGTTCACTACCCCTGTTCTAGGGTGAACAGTGGTCCACATATTGCAGCATAGGCTCCGGTGGTGGGTACTTTAAATCCTTAGGCTAGAATTGTTATCCACTGGGTTTTTTTTTTTTTTTCTCTCCTAATGGAAGAAAAAATTGTGACACTAATTTTCAGAGGTGAGCAACCTCGAAGTTCAGAGACCTTGATACAAGACATGAGGATCCTTAGATTGATGGCAACAATCCCAAGGGTTCAATGGGCCAAATTTCATGAGGGCACTCCAGTCATTTATGATCTTAATCTCGGATGGGAAGAAGGAATCTATTTTTCTGCGGGGAGTTCCCCAGATAGACCTCTTCGCTACCAGAGAACAGGAAGGTGGACCAATTTTCCCTCCAGAGGGACCTCATCGGTTTGGGCCTAGATGCTCTATCCTAATCTTGGGATGCAAACCTGGTATTTGCATTTCCAGTTTGCCCTCATACCGAAAATCATATGGAAAATGATTCCTGAGGGCGAACGTTATCCTAATGGATCCTTTCCTGCCAAGGAGATCATGCTTCTCAGGACTACTAAAACTCAGCACCTCGGATCCTTAGACTTCTTTGCAGGCCAGATCTCATGCATCAAGTGATGGTGAATCAGGGGTGAACCAACTTTCTGACTGCCTGGCTACTGAAAGGGAGCTTTTAGAGCGGATAGGGGTATCGGCAATAATAAAACCCTATTAGTAGCTGGAAACCTTCCACTAATGCTATATACAATATCTTGATGTTTGTAGGCCTGGCTTGTACTTGACAGTTTCAGGGCCTATGATTCTGGCAGTTCTAGATTTTCTTCAAGCTGAAGCAGATCTAAATCTAGCAGTCAGTGCTGATAACCTAGACCTTGAGGATACAATCTAGTTTTCTAAATTGAAGGCTAGTAGAAGAGCCCTTTAGAGATTTCTCACAGCTTTAAGTTGAAGGGCCCACAAGTCTAGGAGGTTCCCTCCCTGGACTTATCCACGGTACTGTTAAATGTGTGTTGCAATTAGCGGACCTCCAGCTGTTGCAAGACTGACAATCCACAAGCATGACAGAGGCATGACAGGACTTGTCATTTTACAACAGCTGGACGTTGATTGGAGGAAATAATCCCTTTTTGTGGAGACCTTTAAAATGAGGCTGGGTTCAACAAAATGGACGTCAGAAGATACTTGATTGCTTGCATTGAGTTCACCAAAGAATAGTGATCCTCCATGAGCCTATTTGTACTGCTCACAGGTCCTAACAAAGGTAAAGGGGCATCTAAAAATACTAAATACTGGGGCATTTTAGGTGCACTCAAGAATTATCCACAATACTGGAGTGGTCCAGTTTGCTGGTATTAATGAGTAATAGTATTGCAGAATCTTGTGATTTTTTTTTTTTTATGATGCTAGGAGTGATTGGTGGCTTATGTTGCTGCATATTAATCTTTGGGTGCTCTTATTGCATAAGAAGCTCCTATGCCTAATTGCACAGTTGTGGCATATTAACTGTCACCAGCACAAGGAGACCTTGAGCTGCTGGTATCGCCTGACAAGTGCTCAGCGGCTTACATGCCCATTGTAAACCTTGCTACAACACCTGTTAAGCTGAGGCTTTTTCAGTTATGAAAAATGTTTAGTCACTATGACATCTGTAGCCAGGGCTGGTGCAAGGATTTTTGACACCCTAGGCCTGGTGAGGTC
>BLSH010175806.1:171711-188054 GCA_018402905.1 Glandirana rugosa
TTTTTGACACCCTAGGCAAAACCCCCCCCCCCCCCCCCCCTTTGCCCTGCCCATGTAACCTATGTGACCTATCTGATCATTACCCTGACCTATCTGACCCCTACACTGACCTTCTGGAGACCTGTGGGAGACAGAGTAGGGAAACCATCGGCTGGGGGCCCTAGGCAGCTGCCTAGTTTGCCTAGTGGAAGCGCCGGCCCTGCCAGTGATGGATCATCAGCGGCCAGGCGCCCTAGGCGTCAGTGTGCCCTAGGTGACTGCCTACTCTGGCTAGTGGTAGAGCCGGCCCTGTCTGTAGCCTGGTCAGTGTTTGGTCACTGGCAGTTTGCTTCCTTCCAGATGTGGTGAGTTTTTTGATCGGTCAGTTAATAGTCCCCGGCTCCCCAAATCAGTCTTCAGGGCACTATTTCTACATGACATTCCTACAAAAAAATGTAAACCTCTGTGTCCATTTTATGGGGGTTCAGAATTTTCTGACAGTAAATGTTGGTTCAACTGCGTATTTATAGTATCCACTGTTCCCAGGCAGTGCTTCATTGCATGATTTGTTCCTATCAGTATGAACTGGATTGTGGGTTGGTATGTTTGGCTCTTGCCTATTAAAACATCTTGTTCCTGGAGGGGTTAGACTTTGAAACAGGGGGGTTATATTTTTGGAAGGTACATAAATGAGATTCATGTATTGGAAACAAAGCTAGCTCGGTGAAATGCCAGCTTTAAAGGCATTAGTAGAAATATGGGCGATAAAACCTTTATCATTCTTGGGTTTGGGGCTCTGAGCTGCCTAGATGAGGTTAAAGGACCTGGGCTACACCTTTTTGACATTCTATTAAAAGTTGTGGCAACTGCTCCAGCACCACTAAGGGCTCGTTTACACTTGCTTCAAAACGGCGTCAGACAGGCGATGTTAAAGCTCCCTTAACGCCAGTCAAAGCCCATGTCACTAAATAAAATGGTTGGCTTACAGCCCTGTTTACACCTTGCGTTGGCTTAGCTGTGCTTCAGCTTCGCGTCAAATTATACCCAATGTAGCTTTAGCCAGGCTTCAAAGCCTCTCCAATGCCTCCATAGAAGTCTATGACCAAGCTTGTTTGAAGCTCGCTTGAAGCACCTGCGGCTTTTCAGAGGCGCTAATTCGGCTTTAGCTTTGCTTTGCAGAAATTGCAGGTGTGAACACACGCAGGGCGTTTACCAAGCTTCAACCAGGCTTCCAAAGTGCCTCACTGAAGCACCGCCGAAGCCTCAAACACATCACAAAAGCTTGTTGAAGCTATGCTTTAATGAGCGTTGAAGCCACAGCAAGTGTAAACTAGCCCTTACAGTTGAATGCTGTCGCCTCACCTAAACATGAAGGCTTTGCCTTGCATAGCTTGGATTGCAAAGCCACTGCAATGTAGTTCAGTGATGCAAAGGAGCTGATCACTTTGGTTCTTTTGACGTAAATTCTAACCAAAATGGTTTCTGATGAGGTGAGAGAGGCTAAACGTTGGGGGTCTTTATTGCTGTGCCCATTTAAATATCCTACTTTTGGTCTTACTGATGACTATTACTGAGACTGTGGATGCAGCAGAAAAGGCTAAAACCTTGTGTTGTCAGCTTCCTCTTGAGGTTCTTTATCACTGTGGGGATTTCCTAAAGCGGGTATAGACAGCAGTAAGACCCTGATGGGACCTAATCCTTCAATACCAGGCCAGTTCATAATTTAATATGGAACTTTACAGTTGTGTATCTGTTCTCATAAGTTCCTGACTTGTGTTCATATATTGACTGTAGGCAGTCATGCTACTCCAGTATCAGTATTTTATCAAGTTTTAGAATGCAGAAAATTGGCTGCTAGACAACTTGCTTATGTAGTCTTTTCTTTCTAGATCAAGCCTTTGTCACCTTGGCAACAAATGATACCTATGTGAAAGGAGCGCTTGTACTGGGATCTTCTCTCCGGAAGAACAGTACTACAAGAAGATTGTGTGTGCTTATAACTCCTCAGGTCTCAGAGTCAATGAGGCAAGTATTGATCTGTCATAAAGCTGCTAATTTCAGTAATTTTTAAGCTAATATGTGTATCTTCAACAGAAAAGTGCTCAACAAAGTTTACGATGTTGTACAAGTGGTGGATGTCTTAGACAGTGAAGACTCTGCACACCTAGCTTTAATGGAACGACCAGAACTTGGCATCACATTAACAAAACTTCACTGCTGGACGCTGACCCAATACACAAAATGTGTGTTTATGGATGCCGATACAATGGTAAGCTTGTTTTGTAGCTTAAACTAGGCAGACTTGGTTTTGTAGGCTGGAGCCCACAGATGTAGTTTGCTGAATCCTGCTGTCTCAAAGTGCATGCCCATGTTTGATAAACTTTGGGGCAACTGCACCTAACCCCCCCCCCCCCCCTTCTTTCCATGTATACAGTGGATATAAAATGTCTGCACACCCATGTTAAAATGTCAGGTTTTCGTGATGTGAGAAAAAATGAGGATCTCAACCCTTTTCCACCTGTTTTAAGGTGACCTATAAACTTTACAACTCAGTTGAAAAACAAACCTCTGTTGGGGGAGGAAGTACAATTAGTGGTTGCATAAGTGTGCACACTTACTGAGGATGCAGCTGTATTCAGAAGTAAGCAATCGCATTCAAACTTGTGTTTAATGGGAGTTGGTACACACCTGCCATCTTAAAGTGCCTCAGATTGACCCAGAATTTCAGCTGCTCTAGTAGGCATTTCTTGCATCCTACAGCAAGTCATGGTCTGCAGAGAGCTTCCAAAGCATCAGAGGGATCTTTGTTAAAAGGTATCAGGAGAAGGGTACAAAAGAATTTGCAAGGCATTAGCTATACCATGGGACACAGTGAAGACAATCATCAAGTGGAGAAAATATGGCACAACACTGACCTTACCAAGAACTGGACATCCCTCCAAATTAAGACTAGGAGAAAACTGGTCAGGGATGCTGCCAAGAGGCCTACAGCAAAATTAAAGGAGCTGCAGCAATATCTGGTAAGTACTGGCTGTGTGGTACGTGTGACAGCAATGTCCTGCATTATGTCTGGGTTATGGGGTAGAGTGGCAAGACTGAAGCCTTTTGTTATGGAGAAAACATCCAAGCCCAGCTAAAGTTTGTAAAAACACATCTGAAGTCTCCCAAAAGCATGTGGGAAAATGTGTTCTGGCCTGATGAAACAAGGTTTGAAGTTTTTGGCCAGAATTCCAAAAGATATATTTGGTGCAAAAACCTCACCAAAAGAACACCATACCAACAATGAAGCATGGATGTAGGAGAATCCTGCTTTGGGGCTGTTTTTTCTTCAGCTGGAACAGGGGCCTTAGTCAAGAGGTGGTTATGAACAGTTCCAAATACCAGTCAATATTGGCACAACTTTCAGGCTTTTGCTAGAAAGCTGAGCATGCTGAGGAACTTTATCTTTCAGCATGAGAACAACTCAAAGCGTACATCCAAATCAATAAAATGGCTTCACCAGAGTAGGTTTTTTTTTTTTAAATGTCCTAGACCTGAATCCGATCAAAAATCTGGGGTGATCTGAAGGCTGCACAGGAGATGCCCTCGCAATTGACAGATTTGGATTGTTTTGCAAAAGAGGGCAAATATTGGCAAGTCAAGATGTGCCATGCTGATGGACTCTTACCCAAAGACTGAGTGCTGTAATAAAATCAATGTGCTTCATCAAAGTATTGGTTTAAGGGTGCGCACACTTATGCAACCATATTACTTCCCGCTAACTAAAATTTCAGTTTGTTGTTCAACTGAGTTGTACAGTTTATGATCACAAAGGTGCAAACCATTACATTTAATAAAGAAACCTGAGATTTTTTTTTTTTTTTTAATATCCACTTTATACCCTCACTAAACGGCTCAGCGCCTACAGCTGCCCCAAATTACAATTTGCCAAGAATTTGCGATTTATAACCATAGTAAACGTGTCAGGCAAGATGAAGCTTCCACTTGCCTGACCTTCCAAAATGTCTAAGGCTCAGGAGTTGAAAGGACTGAATTTGCTAATGCGCTTTACACCTTTAATAAAAATTAGCTACAGTATTTGTAAATGACCTGTAGTTTATTTAAAAACTTGTGAGATCAGATCTAGATCGGTGTTCTTTGCGTTTTTCGGTTCCAGGCACCACCATCTTGACTATGGAAAGCTCTCTGACTTCCTGCTCTTACAGCTAACCCTCTGCATGTGAGACATGCTGTGCTTTCAGAATGGTCCTGCAGTATCCTGTGCTATGTTCTCACATAGGTGAGAGGTGGAAGTGGGTACCTGTCTGGGACAAACCCTTGGTCCCACTGAAGTCCCACACAACCTGTTCATACTGCCAATGGATTCCACCTATTGTAACTTCTGTGGTGCTGCAACAATTCTGCACTGATGAATTCATAGCATTGTCGCTCATGTAGGCTGTGCTTGCTTGAACTACGGCTTGAAGAATGTTTCTGTAGGCATTACTATTGGTATTGTCGCTGCTAATTCACAATCCTGTAGCTTGTCAAGCTCCTGGCCAAACCTAGTCTTGCCCTCTACTTGCTGACTGACAGCACCGCCTCTGCTGAAACCCTCCCACTGAGCCAGTGTCTTGGAGGGGGAGCATGCAAGATACAAATGGGGATCTAGCCTGCTCAGAAGCAGTGGAAAGGTCTTTATTTTGCCAGGGTCCTATGATGCACAATTAAGCTGTGAAGTGAGCCTGCTATAACCCGTCCCATTCCCAGCAAGCCTCAGCTTGGTCCATAGGGAGGATGTCTTCTCCATTCTAAGAATCTACCTTATCCCCCTTAAGGGCCCTGACAATATTGCAATCGCTGTCCCCTGCCTGACTCAGTCCCCATTAACGCCTTCAAGGGTGACTCCTGTCTATCCAGGGAGGACTTTTCTGATCTTTTATAGTCTAGTTCAGGGGGGACTTATCTCAAGGATATATTTCAGCCCTTATTGATGCTGTGTGCACATACCTTGACACGGAATGCTCTGCTTCAACTGTGCTGAAGGTCACCAGTTTTAAAAGGAATCTATCCCTGTGGTGGACCTGGCTATTTTCAAGACATACCTGTGCAGCATATCCTGGGCTTTATGGATCCAGTTGACAGTTTGAGACCACTCAAAAGCCCCCTTTTGCCCTTGTCTTAGTCCTGCAACCTGCCCTTGCTATCATGTCTTTCAGACCTTAGCCATCTGGTCCAGTGCCATTTTCAGGATTCTGAAGAGCTTTAACTGGCACTTTCCCATGGCCATTCTCTACTGCACAGATGGACTAATCATATATTCGGCAGTGTGGGACAAGGCAATCTCTGGACTATTCCATTAATTTTAAGGAGCCTGACGAAGCTTGTTACATGTGAACTAGTTCAGCGCTGTAGTCCATAAATCTTCCCCCGGTTTGGAAGGTCCTCACAATGGATGCCAGACTTCTGTCATGGAAAGAGCCCTGCATACCTTCTCAGTGCAGAGCTTTTGGCAGAAACCGGTCTTCCAATTTTCTGAAGTGCAGTGTTCAGCTTTGCTTTGAGTGGACCACTTTTCTGTGGGGCTGTTTGTTTTTAGCAACGCCATGGAGGTGGCTTGCATCAGCCATTGAGGAACGACTAGTTTTGCAGCTTTAAAGGAGTGGAACTCCTATGTTCAGGCCCTGTCCACCATGCACATTCCAGTGGTGTGGAATTGTCAACATCTGTATTCTAGACTAGTCTACAAACCCTAAGCTGTTAACTGTTATAGGGGGGGGGGGGGGGGTGGTGGTGCCCATGGGCAGGTAGGAGCTGAATGTTGACCTTGCATCCAAGTTTAACCACAAGTGTGGATTTAGTCCATTTTGATCTATGCCTTCCCTCAAGTTCCTTTTCACTACTTCAGAATCAAGGTTAAAAGATCACCAGAAATGCCTATCATGCCAAACTGGACCAGTAAGTTTTTTTGTTACTCTGACCTGCAGACTCCTTGGTCCCCCTGGAACATCTGTATTCCCTTTTTCAGGTAAGTTTGCCACACTTCTGTTGGCTTTAATGACCTGGCTGTTAACACTGTCCCTCAGGACCTGAGCTTTATCACCCTTTGTAAAAGCTAGAGGCCAGTCATGCAGGCATATTTCACTTTGTTGGGACAGGAAACTCCAAAGAAGAACTCATGGGACTGATCTATCCTTCTGGTCTGGGTCAATGCAACACTAGGTCTTGAGTACCTACCATCAGGAATCTGATCTCTACTTTTGTGGTGTGTTCCAGACATCACTTGCTGCTTACTCTGAAGCCCTTTGCACAGAGGGTTGCTCATAACCCTTTTGAGCCCATTAAGAATATCCCCCTTTTTTCTTGCCCATTTTTCCAATTTCGTTGCCATCACATTGACTAAATGTCTGGCCAGCAGCCTTAAGAACACTTGTGTCAGAGAAGGTGGTTTGAAACCAAGGCCAGCTGCCTGTCTTACCAACGTGGTTTCCTTAATTATGAATAGTCTTATGTCTGTAGTGTATGATGGACCAAGGAAAATAGATTTGTCCTGCCTGTAAACCTTGTGAGCACATTAAAGGACACTAGTTCTCCCTAGTGTTCTTGTGCTTAGTCCTTTTTATTGCTGCAAACCTGAGGCTTGCTGGAAGAGGAGTTATACTTGTCTAGCTTTGTATTTAAGTGTACAGTCTCCTATTGGTAGCTGCATAATCTTTTATGTTCTAGAATACTAGGTCAATCGCATATTGGCTAAATAGTACTTTAGACTGTCATACAGGAGCTTTTATTTGTACTAAGTGTGATCCATCCTTTCAGGTTATGACAAACGTTGATGACTTGTTTGAACGTGAAGAGCTGTCTGCTGCACCTGATCCAGGCTGGCCTGACTGCTTTAACTCTGGAGTGTTTGTATATCAGCCATCTATTGAGACTTACAACCAGTTGATACAGTTGGCAACAGAAAAAGGCAGCTTTGATGGTGAGTTGGAGATCATGTTGGAATTGCAATGGGTATGTACATTCTGAGTAAGGCCTTTCACACCTATGTAATCTACTAATGTGACTCTTGCTGGCAGATCAATTTAAAAAAAAATCAAATATCAAAATTAAAAAAAACAACTTTAGTTTCCTAAGCTGTCTCCCATATACTTGCGTTCAGACTAAAGAGCACATTTTCATCCTCTTGGCTGCCAGGGTTTTTCAGTTTATACTTTTTATTGGTATACACAATTGTAAGCACTTTAGTTTGTTGAAAGGCGCAGGATCTTAACCACTTCAGCCCCAAAAGAATTTGCCCTTTAATGACTAGCACTTTTTGATGAGACCATTGCGCAGTCGTGCAATGTTGTAATTAAACAATTTGTTTTCTTTCGTTGATTGATGGACGCAGCATCTCTATTTATGACATGTAGGTCATGCCACCTTTCACTAGGGGTGGACTAGGCAGAACACAGTTCAGCTAAAAGCAGACACAGACCCTCCCAGGGGGCAGGCCTCACTTGGTATAAACCCTCCACCCTGCTAAGCAACTCAGTGTGTTTTTTTATTTTTTATTTTTTATTTTTTTCCTCAAGAAATCTGACTGCAATCAAGTAGCCGGCAGGCTGGATATCCTAGATCCAGGTAGTCTCCCCAGCACGGCCAACGGATGCGAGCCGACCTTAGCTCCGCGCTGGGTCGGGCCCCGTTCCATGCAGGGCGGCCGGCAGGTTAAACGTCCCGCCAGCGCACTTGGGACCGGGTCCTCAGGCTCGCGTCATGGGTGTTGCATGGCCGGCAGCTCCCCCTGGAGTAGCGGGGTGGCAGGTCTGTCTCGGGTGGGTGACCCGCTACGCCCGACAGGATGGTAAACTACGCCCCCCCCTGTCACCGGGGTGGGGGGGGGGGGCAGGCGGGTTCCCCCACCCCAGGGTGTTGGGTTGGCTTCCTCCGTTCCTTTACCCCCCCCCCCCATATCTCCGGGGCTGCGCTGTTCGCCCACCTGACTGCATTTCCTTCCCCCCCCCCCCCCCCATCTGCTTGTGTCTGAGACGCC
Source organism: Glandirana rugosa (assembly GCA_018402905.1). Classification (NCBI taxonomy): domain Eukaryota; kingdom Metazoa; phylum Chordata; class Amphibia; order Anura; family Ranidae; genus Glandirana; species Glandirana rugosa. The sequence goes on from BLSH010175806.1 coordinate 179,705, forward strand.
ATGTTGAGGCTGGTAAACTATGTTGGTAAGCCAAAACAGAATGCAACCTGCTAAGCTGCAGATACCCCTTAAGGGACAGCTATAAGGTGGTTGTGTAAGTATTCCCTGGTGCCATCCCAGGAGTATTACAGCAGAATTTATCTGGTCTGTAAAGCTACACCATGTACTCTGGTCCTGCCATGACACTTGCTATAATTTGTGGCAGCCACAAGGTGGTTACCCTTAGGAGTTCCTCCATTTGGGTATTGGTTGCTGTGAGTGTTTTGCATGCCTCCCACAGAGTGAATGTGCTTTGTGTTCTTATCCACCATTGTGTGGTTATTTGGAGGCAGAGGGCCTAACACCTATAAACTGCAGAGCTGGGGCTGGCTAACCCAGAGATCAGCAGAAGCTGCAACCTGCTAACCCCTTCCTACACTTGGGTCACACTTGAGCAGGGCTCCGGGGATCTAATTGCTCCATCAATTACACCCTGTTTATCATTCAGGGTCTGCTGTGGGTTAAGCAGGACTTTCTGTGTTTGGATTTGGGGCCAGTTCACACCATAGACAGTCCGGATGTGTTTCCCCCCCCCCCCCTAAAAGGACATGTGCCTTTTTGATGCGTTTTTACCACGTTCCAGTACAATTAAGTGCAGAGAAATGCAGCATGTACTTTACTTTTTTTTTTTTTTTTTTTCTCGGGAGCCAGAACGCACGAACTGACTGCACTGGTGTGAACTAAACCATTGACAGCCATATAACCTACTTTCCATGTGTTTTTGATGCAAAAAAGCACACTACATATGGTGTGACTTGGCCCTTAGGCAATAACCCATTCCTAGGCTGAACTAAAACTTTGGCAATTGAATCATGCAGGATTCCACATCTAGACTCCTGGGTGTAACTTCCATGCAAGGCTTGCATGGACACACCCGAGTTTAATGCTTGCTCAATAATGCCTGCAGGTGTTGGCCTTCTGATGGCTTTTAGTTGCACATTTCAGGGCTTATTCAAAGGTGCCAGCTTTCGTTTATCCTAGATTTGGCTAGGTTATGAGCTGGGTGGTTTTGTCTCCCACCTTAGTGTGCACTATATAAAGTAAGTTAAGGATACAGCAATCACTGTTAATTTACATTGTTTAAATATACAGTTAAGGAAACAGTTTTTGCTTCTGTTCCAAATAACCTGTGTCTAGGAGCTGAAGCGGTGTGTGGTGTGGTGACTAGGCTATGACTTATGATTCTACCAACTGTTGCGTATAAATGGCTGCGTGTGCAGTATTGGGTAAATACACTGTCTGTCTTTGTACTTCTCCAAGTAGGTTATAACTCTATATGTATTTAAATACTCAACATTGGAGCTTATGCTTGTGTTTTGGGTTATATTCTTGTGGTACCATTGTGGTTCATGCCTCATATGCGATCTAATAACTCTATGGCTACATTTCCAATGTTGCGACCCAAAGGTCGTGTGATTTGGAGTGCGGCTTTGATCCATCTTCACTCTCTGGATTTGGGTTGCATCAGAGATCGCATCTCTATGGTTAAGGGACCCTTTCCTGGGTCGCTGTAACTTTGAATCGCATAGGTTGAAACAATTGCTATTTAAAATCTATGGGCTGTGACTTGTCATGCAACTGTATTCAGGGTCACATGGCTAATCGCACTAGTAGTAACTGAACCTAATAGTTAAAATGACCTGCTGGAAGTTCAGCCCTCATTTGTATATGTGGCTGTATGAATTGGGAGCCTTTTACCAGACCTTTAGTCTTGCGCAATCGGTTGTCCTAATGCATTAAGGTTCATAGACAGCAAGGGTATAAATGGTATCTTCATGCAATTTCTAAAACGTGCCATATGGACAAAGCCATTGTCCTGTGCTGGTAAAGTCTCCGGTGGAGACTGTAAGCATGATGCAGGTCTGAGACGCCTGCAGACTCTGACCTTAAGGTAAGAGGCTAGAACTGGGTTTCTCCTTTCTTACTCCCTGGTGTAGGGGGCACCAGAGGTTTTTGGTTGACTCCCTGTACAATCTACAGACCAGCAGAGTGGGTCTGGGGAGTCGGGCTGAGTATCGCTCTTTTCCCTACCAGTGGTGGGGCTTCATTTGGCTTTCCCTAGGTGGCTGAGTGCTGGTCATAGTATGATCGTCTGCACCCTCGTCTCTCCTTGTAAAAGGCTCATACCACCTTGATTCCTCTCCTTGTAGGACAAAGGGAGAAAAAGGGGAACCGCCTAAGGGACAGATGCACAGCCTGCACGTACAGATTATCTCCTGCCTGGATACCAGCTCCAGTGCTGCAACACTCTAGGAAGTTTCCTAAAAAAAGCATTGCTGAGGAATGAGTGTCTTGGTTTTCACAAAGATTCCTTCTCCGCTGGAAGAGAAACAGCTATTCTAGTGGGCACTGAGGCTCTAGTGGAGCCCTCCTTCACTCCCTTTTGAGTCAAGCACCATATCTTCATTTGCTGGCCTGATTAATATGATCATGGCAGCTGGCTTCCCCAGTTTTTTGGAGGGAATATTGCACAGTACATCTTTTACACAGCCTTCCTAACAGAACAGCTATAGCAAGTCAAAGTAAATATTCTGTTAATGCTACAGGCTCAGTCGCCTGAAGTGGTGGTCTGCATAACTTGCCACCAGTATCACAATATGCCATATGAAGTCAAACATTCAACGTTGGGCAGAGCACCTGTCATATAACTGTCAGGTTCATTTTTATCCAGTTCCTTTCCAAACACTCAACAGCTACCATACCAGCTTTTAGAGGGGAGATGGGTCACAGGTGTGGGCATATGCATTTAAATACTACACTTGGGTGTGCCTCCCTCCCTTCTATGTTAAGGTTTTCTCAAATTACAGTACACTTGGCGTCTCCAAGTAATTGTATTGAGGCACTGCCTCTTGCTATTAGATGGTTGGTTCACACCTTGGGTTGCTATGTATACTTTTCTAGATGCACGTTTACCTGTGGTGGTACACCAGTCTCTTAAGCCTGCATCTGCAAAGCAAAATTCAGACCCTTTCATGCCACTAAACCCTCACCACAACGGGGCACCCTCACTCCAAAGGAGTGCTTTTCAGTTTGTTTGGGAAGCAGAGCTCCACGTTATCTTGGAGCGCAGAGCAATAAATTGGTTCTGTACCACTGGACCCTCAAACTCAATACACCCCCCCCCCCCCCCTGCTCCAGGGACACCCACGCAGATCAAACATTGCCACAGCAGTGACATTTTTCGAGCATTTGAGGAACTTTGAGTCACAGCCTTCATGGAAGCAATTCTATTGCTCTCCTGGATAGAAAACCACAGTCCAGCAATCTCTGCTGTTCACATCTTGGGAGTGGAGTGAACAATTGCAGGTAAGTTTCCGCCTGGTCCTCACTGCTTTGTCAGATGAAGGGACTTTCCACATTTTCCTTGATCCAATCTCCTTCAAGGCCAACAAATTACCTCTGTGGCCCGCATAACTGTTCCTCTAGCACTGCACTCCAATGCCTTGGTAATTCATGGACTTCATGTAGGTTTATATGGCTTCCCGCTAATGCAGATTATTCTTGCCAGTGCTGCAAAATGGCACTAGAGGAGAAAGCTGAATCCCATTGACCCGAACTGGCCAGAAGAACCTGGTACCATGTTGCTCAAACTTCTAGGAGATTACCCATTGCCTCTGCAAATAAACTAGACCTGCAACGACTGCTGTACTAGCCTGATTCAGTTGCCGGCTTTAATGACATAGCTGAAGTCCAGGCCTTGAAAGGCAGGGGTATATTTGATTCTCATTCACTCTATACTCAAGGAAAGCAAAACCATTCCATGGTCTGCTGCCATACCTCTAGATCAGGGACATAAAATTAGCAGACCTCCAGCTGTTGCAGAACTACAAGTCCCATGAGGCATAGCAAGACTGACAGCCACAAGCATGATACTCGGAGGCAGAGGCATGATGGGAGTTGTAGTTTTGCAACAGCTGGAGGTCCGCTAATTGCATATCCCATCCTCCCCGGAGCAATTGGCTCAGGACCTACATGTCACAATGGACATCTTGGAAGGTTTGGGATGGCTCTTAAACCTGGAGAAGTCAAATCTGGTCCCCTCCCACAGTCTTTCTAGGTTACGTGTGGGACTCCAGGGAGTGGAAGGTTTTCCTCCTGCAGGAAAAAAAAATCAGAAGATGGAGGTGCTACAAAGATGGTTAGATCTCAATGTGACAGGCTATGTCAGCATTGAGACTTCTAACCACAATTCCTGCAGTTCAGTGGTCGGGTTTGCACTTCTGTCCACTGCAGTTTTTTTTTATCCTGGGCTATCTGGAGGACAATTGTCCCATGGGAGCCTTTTTATCATAGGTTTATACATGAATTGGTATTGTTGCACTGTACTCACCCTGTACCCCTGAGTCTAATAAATACACTTTTTTCATGAGCATTGCTATATGGTCCTTTCCTCCCTAAAATACCGCTTGGTCCTCCCATCCCTTTGTGGGGACAACCTGTGTTCGTTTTATGCTTATTTTTGGTTATACAGGGAGGGACACCCCATAGTGGTGGGTGACCCCAACAATTGACTCATATTCATCATTTAGCTCATACTGTCAACACTCTTGTGTTTGTCTATATGAATCTGTGATCCTCTAGTGATCCATTCTGACAGTCTGTTGATTGACTATATCCATAGGGCCAAAGGGTCTTTCCGTTACTATTTTTTATTATTCATTCATTTATTTTTTCACATCGTAAATGGCATTTGTACTGGGAGACGAGATTGACAAAGATTCGGGCAGCTTTTTTGGAGAATGCCCCACAAGCTGAGAATCAGGAAATGATCATTAGGGACAAATTTAAGGAACATGGGAAACTCCTAACTAAACATCTTAATAGAAAATGGGATATTCTGTTCCTTGAAACATACATTGAGCATAGAATCATACCAAGGGGTTTGAGGGACAAGACAGTACCAGCAGAGCACCTACACAATGACAGATTTCTTCCCAAATGGAAAGAGCTATGTATTAATCATGGGCTCTCAGTGATGGCCTTGATTATAGAGGAGGAAAAGCTACAGCTTGAGGAACTGAAAACTCAGATGATAGCGTAATAGAACTTGAGAAATTATGCGATCTTGAGGAGTTCAACAAACTTAACGAAACGATCAAAAAGGAGATGGGGTCCAACTAAACCTTAAAATCACTAAACAATCCAAATACCGTAGGGACTTGGTGGACTTTGAAAAAGACGAGGTCTTTGACTTGACAAGTAGGCGCAATAGAAGTGCGTCAAGAGGACGACGCCCGCGTTCTTACTCCCGTAGGAGAAAAAGTGACAGTAGGAAAAACTCTGAGACACAAAGTGATAAGACGGTTGGTTTTTTAGATCCAGTACCAGGGAATACCGAAAGGAACCAGATACTACCCCAGGCATCAAAGGAAAACCCACCGCCTTACCAAAACCCAAATCAGGGATCCTCCAAATCAGGGGAGACACGATCAAGGACCAGGAGCCAAAAGAAATATTGACAGGACCTCCTGAATGCAGAGGGACCTGATGACATGAAGGTAATTAACCTGTCCAACTTTCCTCTGGAAGTGAGACACATCAAGTTGCTACAAAGGCATGTCTTTTGCCCCTACAAATAATATGGATGCATTTACCGTATACAAAGATGTGGCTTTCTTTCTAAGGAAAGTGTTATTGCGCTCCTTTTATGACCCCCCCCCCCCCCCCCAAGATGGATGAGGAGAGAGCCCCAGAATTAGATATACTGGAACTAGAGGCACTTGATGCCCTGAACTCCTTACTAGAGATCGAGGGCCAATCTGATGCTGTAATTACTGACAAACTATCACCCAACCTGACAATACGTTCCACAAAAATGCCTCCACTTAGTAAAAACAAATGGCTGAGTCTATTTTTAGACCTAGTACAGACTGAACTTAAAAAGATTGATTGGGGACCGAGTAACAGTGACAATCTGACGAAGGAAGAAAGAAGGGCATTGAAGGAACTACGGGAAGCCAAGGACTTGATCATTAAACGTAGTGATAAAGGGGGTAACGTGGTGTTGCTCAGTGAAAACCAATATGAAGGAGAGGCAAAACTCCTCGACGATGGATCCACCTATAAGACTTACCGCGAATCCCTTTCCAGAGATTAAGTAAAATCAATGAAAAAATATCCTTCGCCTGTGAGGCAGGACTACTCAGTAGAAAGGAGGGCTCTTACCTGAAGGTAGAGGAATACAACGTACCTACATTTTACATAATACCTAAGGTACATAAAAACCTTGAACAACCACCGGGGAGACCCATTGTATCAGCGGTGCAGGGTCCCCTTGAGAGGATAGGTAGGTACGTGGATTCACTCATCAAAGGTATGGTTACGGAACTCACCTCATATGTACAAGACACTAGACATGTTATGCAAAAACTGGATGAGATTGTGATCTCTGATCCGGTGTGGTTGGTGGGGATCGACGTGGAGTCGTTGTATACGTCGATCCCACACCAAGCAGGCATTCATGCGATTGCTGTATTCTTGGACAAATTCCATTATCAATGTGGCCCTCAGAACGAGTACGTACTCGAGCTCCTTGAGTTCATGTTGATAAACAACTGTTTTCAATTCATACCCATTTTTACCAACAGACCCGTGGCACCTCGATGGGGCAGCGTGGGCCCCAGCCTACGCTTACCTCCATCTAGGCCTATGGGAAGAAGAGGTTTACCCTCAAGCCCCATACCGCAGCCATGTTCACACCTGGCTGCGGTATATTGATGACATATTTAGGTTATGGAGGGGCTCTTTAGAGGAACTACACGAGTTCATGAGGGGCCTCAATTCTAATGAACGTAACATACGACTGACCTACAACTAAGACCTTGGCAAAATCCCCTTTCTGGACCTCTGGATAAGCCTAGAAAAAGGCAAAATCCAGACTTGTACGTTTCGTAAGGAAACAGCGGCCAACACTACTAAGGGCCGATAGCCACCATCCACCTTGGCTCATCAGAGGAATCCCTACGGGACAGTTCCTTAGAATTAAACGGAACTGCTCAGTAGCAAAGGATTTACAAAGGGAGGAGATTGACCTTTTACAGAAGGTTTAGGGAGAGGGGGTATCCCCATAGGACCATCAGGAGAGCCAAACAAAGCTGCAGCTCAAGATAGACGTAGCTTGGTGTCCCAAGCGAAGTCCCCGAGAGGAATACAGGACGATAAAGACAGTCACACTAGACTTATCACGACATATGGCTCGCAGTGGGAAGAGGTTATCTCCGCAGTAACTAAACACTGGGATGTATTAACAGCAACCCCCAAGATAGCCCAAATCGTAGGCCCCAAACCAAAGATGGTTGCCCGTAGATCAAAGAATCTGGGTGATATTCTGATTAAATCGGAATATGTTCGAAGCATCAGTGAAACATGGCTCTCTGATTATCCGCGCACAAAGGGGATGCACCCATGTGGACATTGCCAGACGTGCCCCTTTGTGGAAAAAACAGACCATTTCACTGATGCTTGTGGGAACAAACAATTTGAGATCTGCGATTTCATAAACTGCTCAACGCCTGGGGTTATTTATATGGTAACTTGTCCTTGCCCCAAGATATATGTGGGTAAGACTAAGACCCCTACGTGTCCGCATTGGCGAACACATGCGGGAAATGAAGGAGAAGGAACCCCAGAAAACTCTGGCCAGACACTTTCATTCCCAACACGGAAAAAACCCGACAGGCATGAGAGTCAAGGGGCTTTATGTCCTTAAACTCCCCCAGAGGCGAGGTGATTTTGACCAGATACTCCTACAAAAGGAAAAATGGTGGATCGATCACCTGGGGAGCCTCCATCCGGGGGGCCTCAATGTGGGACTCAACCTACAGGTGTTTCTACCTAAATAATAATCTATCTAAACGGAAGAGATATGATCGTTGATCGATCGCCTTCTGATTGTAAAAGTATTTTTAGCCCATCGCTCTGCTGCTGCTGTCTTGCCCCCCCCCCATAGAATCTGCCTGTTTGACCTGACGGCACTTTTTGCACCCATATTCTCCACATCCAATATATTTAAATTTGATGCGTGTCGGATAGACCATACCAGGGCCTGTCTGTCCAGTCCCCTAAACCACTCACTAAGCAAAAAGATGACTATATACTGGTGATCACACCACAGGGCATGGGACCACCAATTTGTACCTTGTATGTGGTGAATGTCGCTCAATCTGGTGGAAGGTCAAATAGATCCTAGTGGGGAACGATAATGGATACGGTTTTCCATGTAGTTGGGACTGCATAATTTTGCGACTCATTATTTACACTAGGGTTGTCCCGATACCACTTTTTTAAGACCGAGTACAAGTACCGATACTTT
>BLSH010175806.1:198687-209572 GCA_018402905.1 Glandirana rugosa
AATAAAACCCTCGGACATTTCGTGACGTAGACGTTAATTTTCTCAACGAGAACGTCTGACGCATATCGTCAGATGGACATGGAGACTACGGGAACACTTACCTCTTGTTCGGCAGGCGACGTTACCGTCCACCATCAACTTCAAGTAGGTGTTTGACTCACTAGACCGACACACACCTCGGGACGGGAAAGTTTATCACTGTCGTCAACACCCCTATTTCACGGGTCGGTGACAGTTTTCCTTCCCTCTGACCCCCACTTCACCACCTACGAGTTGTACAATGTGACGAAATTCCAGTAGGATATCTTCCCCCGTATATCAAACTGTTTTGTCCAAAAACAACTTTGTTACGTCATTACTCCCCTAGTCTTACCGACTGGTGGTGGAGTTCCAACAAGAATACTTGTGTAATTTTCTTTGGTAAAGTAATTTCCTAAAGTGTTCATAAGAACAACCTTGAGGTGGTGGTCAGCCATTCTGATCCCCTCATTACTGCATTGTTTCAACAAAAACCTGTTTTGTCAAACTATATGCCCCCTTCTATAGGATGACCTTAAAGCAGTGTAACATGTTGAGCATCCACCACTTCACCCCCAGTCTCCCTTCCTTTTGACAGTGGCTGGGCACTTTATCCCCACAACTGCTGTCACTATTTGAAAGGGCAGGGCTCCACACACAGCCAGATCACTCAGTTTGTGGATGAACTTCAACTACCACCTGCCATTGCAGCGGACGGCTTGTTCTCCATTCACAAGGGCATCAGAGGTACAGGTAGACTGCTATACGCAGTCTGCAAGAGCAACTCTTTTAATTGCAGATGCAGTGCTTTACAGGCTCCCAAAATAAAGCGCACGTCTCTTCTGCAAAAGTGCATTTTTTTTTTAAAAGGTGAAGTTGGCATTTTAAATGTTGCGTGTCCTTGTTTTTGGAAGATTTGGATTGAAAACCTGACTGCATAAATTGGATAGTTCCTAGTATGCTGCCACTATAGTTTCAAGTGATTGTATCGATCAGTGTTTCAACTGCTGGGCTGCAGCCCAGTAATAGGCTGCTTAAGTGTGATCCCTTCTATGGCCATTGACAACTAAAGCTGTCAAGTTTTTGCCTGCCTGGTAGGGCTGGCACTGTACAATGTAGCAGCCTGTAAAGTAAGGTCTGCCTACCATGTGGGTACAGTGTTACAGCACAGGACTGTAGACTGATTACTGTAGCTGTCAAGCCACAGCTCGGAAGGGAAAGGGATCCCTGCCAGCTCTTCAAGGATCACTGGCAAGCCACGACTAATCATTAGAAAGCCATCAGTGCTGGGATGATGGTGAGACAAGCTGGCCCATGAAGTGTTTGAGAGGAGTAGAATTATAATTCTATTGGCTACCACACCGAAAGTGATACTTGCAGCCAATTCATGTACCTGTCAGAGGTACATAAACCAACACTGACAGATGCACAGCTGAGGTGTGTAGTAGAAAGTGGGTGGGGCCTGGTGGGAAACTAGCCCATGAATGACAGCTTCCCATACAAGACTCTATCCCTGACCTTTTTCTGTACAACAACTCAGAGCTGGTCTTGATTGCCATTTGCAGTAATTATTGAACCTGTTACTAGCAGCAACAGATTCCAAAGTGGCTGTAGTTGGAACTACCTGATTTGTCACCAAGGTCAGTAGCAATCAAACTGGTGCAGATCCTTGCCTGAATTTGCAGGTTAAGGTAGCTACCACCAGAAATGTTAAGGCTTTATAGAATTCCGTGCACCCCATGTTTGTCAGCCCACAGCAGGACTTGGGAGCAGTGTGCATTTCTGGCAGATGTGTGTGGTGTTGGTTTGTTTTTGTTTTGTTTTTTCTCTGTACTTGCAGGGTGTTAATTCCTTAGGCATAAAGTATTATGAATCTGGGGAGATGGGCATGTGCTCTAGAGTTGTGCTGCATGGCCCTTTTGCTATGAAACTTTAGAAAACCTGATAGTCACTGCCTGAACTACACCACTAAAACATTCTTGGAGTCTTTATAATTCCCTTAATCATGTTGAGTGCTTTTACTTCTGATGAATTGGACTCTCTAGATGTATAGATGTTTGTCATGCAATATTTGGTGTACTAGAACTATCTGGTATTACCTTTGCAGAGCTTCTGTATACTGAGACCTTGTTTTTGTGGAATGTGCCTGTAGCTAGTCTTGAATGAGCACTTTTATTTTGTGCTGGCAACTACTATCATTTCTACAGACTAACTGGGACATGATCCAAGTTTTGGGTGGAGGGAATATTTCTCGCTTGAATGTGCAATCTGTGCTAAACATTCTGAATTGTGCAGTCAGCATTTTCAGATAAGTTGTGGGAAGGTTCTTATGACTCCTTGTTTCCTTATCCAGATTTACAAGGAATTTAAATCTACCCAATTTGCAAGGATAATTTAGATGCATTTCAAGAAGTGATTTAGTTGGGTAATTGTATTGTACCTTCCTAGTGAGACTTAAACAGGCTTTCCAAACAGTGAACCACTCATCTCTTCCCTGGCCTTGGTAACCTGTCAAAAAATTAGCACTGCTGTAGATCCTGATTGCATGACTGCATACATTGATGGCCAGATTGCTTGTCACTTGTATTGCCGTTTTTTAGATGGGTGGATGGGGAGAGATTCCCTAGCTATCTTAAGCAGGGGTCCATGCTGCTTTAAAGTGCACAGGCAACATGACTAAAGTGGTGGGAATTTTCACGTCTGCGGTCACACAAGCTGCTTCCTTTTTACTGCTTGCGTTGTGCCTGGTGGAGCTGAAGAGCAGTTTTTTGGGTTGTCTGACCACATGCTTACAAAGCTGTAATGGGAGTGTTGCCCTTGTATGCTTTTGACACTAACCTTTTTGTCTTTTTAGATTTGGAACAAATGCCAAGGTAGTGCATTTCCTGGGTAAAGTGAAGCCATGGAACTATACGTATGACAGTGAAACAAAGACTGTGAAAGGGGATGTGCATGACCAAACTCTCATTCATCCAGAATTTCTCCAGCTGTGGTGGGACATGTACACATCAAGAATCTTGCCCCTCCTTACAGAACATGGTGTGGTCAAAGATGTGTCAGTTGGCTTAAAAGCGGTAGGTTTGCCATTGGATTACATTGTCGTTTTTATCTGCAAACTTTAAACTGGGGATTAGTGAAGGATTTGGAAGGTAACCGGTTTTTAAAGATACTGGTAAGTCCATACACAATTAAATTGCAGCCTTAAAAGATTACTTAAGTGACTAAAGTTCTTAGTGCTTTTAGCAGTTTCTGGTGAGTGGATAAATAGTGGATCAATTAATCAGTACATAAATCGGTAAATGTGTCAAGCCGGTGATTGTCTTGACCACCTCTAAGGTTTGAGGTTTATTCCTTTTTGGAAAACTCTTTTAAAGCAAGTCCATAGATTCTGGGAATTATCAGGAACCAGAATAAACAGTTCATTGATTTTGTTACAGTTATTATAAAGTGACTTGTGCTCTTCAAACTTGCAGTATAGTGTGATAAATGTGCTGGTGCTCTGGTAATCCCCTATCTGAAAGCTATTTACCAGAGCAAAATCCCCTCTGGGGGGTGTCACGCCTCCACAGCGTAAGCCCTGTGGTGCTTCTTTATTCCAAGGGCTCCTGAATTACCCTAGGTTATGTCCATAAATGTCCATAATCCCATGAAGGAGTACATCTCAACATCCTAGTGGGGGGGGGGGGGGGGGGTAGGAGGGTGGGGAGAGTATGTCTCTGTGGCTTCTTTGTTGGATGGGTAGTTGGGATGCTATCTCTATTCAGAGGTTCCTCATTTCCAAGGTGGAATTTAGTATACAGTCTTTGTGAGGTGCATCCTGTGGTTGGTTGACCATAAACAACTTAAATCTTACCAGTAATGCTGCAAACTCCTCCTAGTTGAGAAATAGTGGGTGATATGTCCAAGTGGTACATAAAGGACTTTTGATCCAGGAGTCCCATTGGCGATTGAATTAGTGACTCTTCAAATGGGCGTTCTCATTGAGAATTTGTATTGTATTTTTGTAGTCTGGGGAGTTTGATTTCCAGCTCCTTGTGATGGTGAGATGGGCAGCGATGAATACAAGTGTTCGGCCACCTGTCCATATCAAGATTCAGTAGTGCAGCCTTTGGGTTAGGCGGGTTAGTGCTAACAGTAAGTTGGGTGATGAGTTTGAATAGGTTTTGCCTAAAGGTTTGTATTTTGGGGCATTGCCACCAGATATGTATTGAGGTGGCTGGTTCTCTGCAGTGTCTCCAGCATAGTGGGGATTGGTCGCGTTAAATTTTGGCCAGTTTGCAGTGTGTAGTACCAGTTGTGTATTTTTTGGAATTCCCAGTGAGAAATGCACCGTGAGTATTTGGGTGGGATAGTTGCCACTTGCTGCTATACATCAATGGAATATTCAAAGTTTAGGGTGCGTTCCCATTGTAAGATGCTAGAGGGTTTTCCATCTGTGGTGGGCATGGCCAGAAGTTTGTAGAAGGGTGAGATTCCAGTGTTTACATTCTTGGGAGAGTCAATTAGTTCCAAGAGTCGCACTGTGAATGGGGATTTCCCAATCTTTATTTGTTGTATTGTGTGGTGTATTTGGAGATATTGAAAGACTTTTTTTAGGTAATGAGTACATTTTGTTGTAGCTCTTGGAATGACTTAAAGGTAGATTCTGAATCTAGTTGGGCAATGTAGGGTATGCCTGCAGATGTCCATTTGGTCAAATATAGATCCGGTATTAAGAGTTCCATTTGAAGCTAGGGGTATTTTCTGTAGCAATTTCATGGAGATGAGCTTAGTGTGGTGGTCTATACTTTCATGGTTGCTTTGGTAGTATCCAGGAAGGGTGATGAGTGTGGTTTTAGGAGGATTGCCCCTATAATGGGTCTTGCATCAGATTTGCACGCTGATATTTCTATTTGCAACCAAGGACAGGTTTGGATTGGGAGAGGATGGTTGCCTTGTAGTATAGGGATATATTTGGGGCTCCAAGGCCCAGAAAAGAGGTGGGTCTGGTTAGGGTCTTTTTTTTTTTTTTTTTTTTTTTTTTTTATAGTCGTGGTTTTCTTCTGTACCAGGTAAATTTGTTAAAGATAGTTCTGAGTTTCTTAAGGTGCTCTGAGAATGGAACTGGTAAAGTCCTGAATAAAGTACCTGTGGGAGCAGAAATCTTTTCACAAAAGCTATTTGTCCAGCCCAGGAGGGTGTAAGATTTTGTACGTTTTGTGGTTGTTTGTTGGAGTTTGGTTGTGAGGGAAGAGATTGTTTAAAATTCTCGAGTGGGGGGATGTCGGTTGGATACCTAAAATATTGTATGGTAGATAGTCCCTTTCTCATGGGCTCCCCTATCTTTGAGATTTGTGATTTTAAGAGGGTTGAGGTTTATGGCTAACATTTTCAATTTTAGAGTTATTGAGCTTGTATAGTGAGTGTGCCAAAAAACTCGTAGTGGGGTAGGGATTGCATGGGGTCTGTTATGGAGAGGATTGTTGTCGGCGTATAGTCCAATTTTGTGTTCTCTTCAACGGATATTCCTTTAATTTGGGGGTGTGATCTAATATATTCTGCTAGGGGGTTCTATCACTAGGGAGAATATTGGGGATAGGGGGCAGCCTTGTCTGGTGCCGTTATGGATTTCAAATGGTTCTGATAAAAAGCCTGATGTCCAAACGTTGGCATGTGGGCAGGAGTATAGTGTGTTTATGGCAGCTAGAATCCTCCCAGAGAAACAAGATTTTTGAAGGACCTTTGAAATATAGGACCACCGTACCCTGTCAAAGGCCTTTTCGGCATCTAGGGATATTAGCAGGGATGGGGTGTGGTGGTCTGTCCATTGTATCAAGTTGAGTCTTTTGGTCCCGTCAGATGTTTGGCGGCCTGGGACAAACCCGACTTGGTCTGGGTGAACTAGAGGATTACTTTAGCAATTCTATTGGCAAGAATTTTTAGTGTAGATCTTGGTATTGGTATTTAAGAGGGAGATGGGGCGATAGTTTGCAGGTGTATCAGTGTTTCCCGAGTTTAGGGATAGTGATAATATGGGATTCCAGGAATTCTTTCGGGCATGAGGCAGTGTCAATATTCAGAGCATTTGTAAGGTGTGGGGTGAGGATTTCTGTGTATTGTGTAGTATTCATTAATATATCCATCAGGTCCAGGGGATTTGTGTAGTGGGAGGTTGCGTAATGTGTGTGGTGTGTGTGGTGTTTTTTTTTTTTTTTTTTTTTTTTTTTTTTTTTTTCTCCAATTCTATATTGGGTAGGGGCGACGAGGCTTGTAGGTTGTATAGAGGAGTAGAATTGGCGGAATGGTTCTGCTATTTTTGCTGGAATTCAAATTTTTTTTGCCCTGCATTATCCTTGAGAGGATTTTTGCATTGCTAATTTTCCGTTTGTATTTGGCTAATAAGGCTCCTGGTCTGTTGCCTGAGTAGTAGGAGAGGCCGAGTCTTGATGTAGTAGTCAAATGTTTAAGTGTGTCACTGAGTTGGGTTCTTAAAGATGTCAGTTCTGCTAGTGTAGATGGTTCTATTTTCCATTTGTTATATTCTAGGTTTTAAATTTGGGTCAAAAGGGTGGGGGTGTGTGTGTGCCTGCCTCCCTCCCTCATGCTTTTATGGGTGTTCCATAACAGCATGGGGTCAGATGTTAAGCCAATGTTGGTTTGGAAGAAGTTACCAATTTCTGTAATAAGATGTTCTAAGGAGGCAGTGGAGATTAAGATGGAAGCGTTGAGTCTCCACGGTGGTGGGTGAGACAGTTGTGGGGTTAAGGTGTAGGTGTATAGGAGCATGGTCAGACCATATTAAGCCAATCTTGGTGGAGGTAATATGTTGGAGTGTATTTGTCAGTGAGGAATAGGTTGATCCTAGAATATACCTGGTGGGCTGGAGAATAAAAGGTGTAATCCTTCTCGCTGCCATTGATGCATCTCCATGAGTCATACAAATTCTCGTTTTTTAAGAATGAGGAGGTTGAGGTTCTACAGGAGTTGTTAGTGGAGTCTAGTGAAGGGTCAATGATTTCATTGAAGTCTCCACATATAATAACAATAACAATGTTTGAGTACAGTTGCAACTTGGCTACAATAGTGTTTAAAGAATTTCTTCCTAGCGGAGTTTGGAGCATATATATTGGCGCAAGTTTGTGGTGATTAATGGTTGCTGTAATTATAAACTTATCTGGATCAGTAACATGTGAGTGTAGCTGAAATGCAACTGTGTCACGAGTGGCAATCATCATGCCTTTGCGGTTAGAGTCGGAGTGAGGAAATTTTGGATGGGAACATTTAGGGACTTGTGTATTAAGTGGGTTTCCTGTATGCATATATCGCTTTTAGAGCTTCTTTCCGTATTGGCGAACGCTTAATTGGGCTGTGGAGCCCTTTAGCGTTTAACCACTCCAGGTCCGCGCTATTGCCGAAGTACGGCTCCAGCGCGGACCTGAAATGCCCGGAGGACGTCCATGGACGTCCTCCACTGCGCACGCTCCAGGCGTGCCCCCTGGCGGCGGCGCGTGCCGCACGCTGTGCGAGCGTGACCCGCCGATCTCTTTTAGGAGCCTCAGAACGGGGAACCGCCGTTGTAAACACGGCGGTTCCCCGTTCTGTGACAGGGGACATAGCAGATCTACTGATCCCTGTCACTGGGATCTGTTAGATCTGTTATGTCCCGGCCAGCCCTGCCCCCCACAGTTAGAACACACCCAGGGAACATTTGTTAACCCCTTCACTGCCCCCTGCAGGTTAACCCCTTCACTGCCAATGACATTTATACAGTAATCGGTGGACATTTAAATTTCTGATCGCTGAATAAATGTCATTGGTCCCAAAAATGTGTGTAAAATGTCCGACATGTCCGCCCCAATATTGCAGTCCCGATAAAAATCGCAGATCGCCGCCATTACTAGTAAAAAAAAAAATAAACGCCATAAATCAATTCCCAGTTTGTAGACGCGATAACTTTTGCGCAAACCAATCAATATACGCCGATTGCGATTTTTTTTTTTTTTTTTTTTTAACAAAAATATGTAGAAGAATATATATCGGCCAAAACCGATGAATAATTTTTTTAATGGATTTGTACTTTAGCAAAAAGTGAAATATTATTATTTTTTGCAAAATTGTCGCTCCATTTTTTGTTTATAGCGGCGATCAGAAATGACGCAGAGGGGATCAAATACCACCAAAAAGCTCTATTTGTGGGAAAAAAAGACGCAAATTTTATTTGGGTACAACGTAGCACGACCGCACAATTGTCATTCAAAATGCGACAGCGCTGAAAGCCAAAAATTGGTCTGGGCAGGAGGGGGGTTTAAGTGCCCCGTAAGGAAGGGGTTAAAGAGCATCTTTAAGGGGCATGGCAGCAGGTAGCGAAAATTTGCCTCGTCAAGGATGCATCAGGTGGCGTGAGGTTCACACCTAGACTGAGTTAAGACAGTGAGCATCAGTTGAGTTCCACATTTGGATACCGAAGGCTTCCTTTGTGGGGATGTGATGGTCTCTGTCCAAAGAAGTTGTTGTTTGTCAGTGTGGGGGATGGGATAGGATCAGGTGGGGTAGGGAGGGGAAGGAGTGAGAAAAAAAAATAAACGCAGGTGATGAGCAATGCATAGTAGTTACTCCCGAGTGGAGTGAAGTGTAAAACTATCTTGTTAAACATAAGTGTAAAGGTTTTAACCAAGAACTACTATTACGTTTGCAGCATAGGGTAACAGGTGCTGAATTTTTTAACAATCGTTAGGCCTGTAAATGCCAGGTACATTTGGAATCAGGCAGTTCAATTGATCAAGTGCCATTCATTGAATGCCATTGTGAGATGTAAATACCCCAGTTTTGGAGTTGTTTCAGACCTTGTTTCAGGTCTAGAATGGTAACTGCTTTACCTAGGTATGTGGCTGTTTTGCTGGGAAGCCCCATCAATATGGGATGTTATGGTCCCTTAGGACTCTAGTGAAGGGGGATAATTCTTTTCTCTTTTGCGCAGTAGCTGCAGATATGTCTGCATAGATTTTCCATTTATTGTATGGGTCGGGCAGGATGGGGTTTTTTCTGGTGGCTTGTAGTATTCATTCTTTTGCTTGGTAGAAGGTGAGCATGTCTCTTGGTTTGTCTTGAGGAACATGCGAAGGCTTGGGGATCCTATGTGCTCTGTCAATAGCCATGTCTAGTTTTGTGAGTGATGGGTCCAGAAACGAGAAGAGTTGGTGAAGGAACGTTGAAGGTCGGCTGGGGCAATACTTTCTGGAATGCCCCTGATTTTGAGGTTGTTCCTGCGGGAATGATCCTCGTTCTGTTTTGGCAGACATGCGTTGCATTTGTTTTTGGGCTTGATGTGCATCTACTAGATCGTTGTATGTGTGGAGATGATGCTCCATAGTATCAGTACGGTCTCCCAGATCATCGATCTGATTCTGCATATGTGATTTTGTTCAGATCTCTTCTAAGATCTTTGTAGTGAGAGCAGCATTTGTTTTAGTGTTTTCTGAGACCGGGTTATCAGTGGGCAGTGCTGCGAGGGAGACATTCTGTACTGTGTGTGGCGCAGCCCTCTTCTGGGCATCTGAGGATCTCTTTTCAGGAGGCTTAGTTCAGGGGAGAGGAGGAGCGAGTTGGGGATATCAAAGCAGCTCTATCATGGTCTGTGGGTCCCGCTTTGCGTCTGGTGCGGGCTGAGTCTTGTGAGCTCCGGCTTGGTGCTCCTGGGAAGAATTCTGTTAGTTTACGTGGTTCTGGTGGGTGGTTCTTTTTCCGCAACATCCCTGGGTCACCTTGGGTGTCGATCCTGCTGTGGTAAGGTGTAGTGCTGCTCGCAAGCTCTGGTGCGATTGTTTCCCCTGTGACTGTGGCAGGTAGGAGGCTATTCAGTCATTTTACTACCCAGTTCCACCCTTGGTACCAGGGCTCTTTGTCTTTGGAGTAGGCTGCACCAAAGGCGATCCTGGTAAGGTTTTATAGATCTGGTGTTATTTAATACCCCGGATATTAAGTTTTGGTGAGGGTGGGTGTACTTGGATGGCCGCTGCTTAGGCCTTAGAGCTTCCCTGTTAAATCTGGTGGTGAATGTGGCCCTCCACCACACCCGGGCTCTGGGTGGTACCGCTAGCTGCAGGAGTAATCAAGGCTGCGAACTTGCGGCCGACGCTGCTGATGTGTTTTCCAGTTCACACCTATGTGGGGTATCTCATGGATTCCTCCTAGATGAACAATGAGGAGTCCTGGAGCTCTGTGAAAGGCATCCACTTCCTATCGTGTCAGGCCACGCCCCTTAAATCTTTTAAGGCTGTAATTTTATGTATGGACTAAACAGATTCACATCACCTGTTTAACACACAGAACCCAAAAGAGCAGCGCCATCCCTACTACTTTGACTTTTTCACTTTACCAGGTGGAGGCAAGTAGAGGCAGCAGCTCCACAATTTTCTTTCCACCCCAGGGGGAAGGAAAAAATAAGGGATACTTGATTCCCCCTCAATGTTTTTGGATGGGTGTCGAGGGCAGTCTGTGCTCAACAAGCTGAATTTTCATCCATGTATGGCTGGCTTAGACTGCACAGCTTCTGGGAGGATAAAAACTATAGTAGCCAGAATCTGTAGCAGTCGTCAACCATTTAACTTTTCAGCTGCTTAATTTAAAATGTGAAAATGAAAGTTGATTGGTTGCCAAGCACAGCTGCTCCAGTTTTTGATTTTCATTTTGGTTTAGTGCTTCACTTTTGTATACATTTTATTTGGTACATGTGTTCATTCACTAAATTATAAATGGCTTCTTTACTTGCTCTATGCTGAACTCAAATTCCTTTAATTTTTAAGCTGACCACAGACCAATTCATTCAACCAAAGAATTGCTAGAGTTCTGCATTAACAGTGTTCTGGCAACTCGTGTCTGACGGGAGCTG
>BLSH010175806.1:217029-230604 GCA_018402905.1 Glandirana rugosa
AACTGAGAGCGATCAGGCTTTGTCTGTCCCGTTGGTCGGCGAAGCCTCCCTGTCCGGGTTCAGTCAGACAATGCCACGGCTGTGGCATATGTGAACCATCAGGGTGGAACAAGAAGCTCAGCAGCAGCTGTGGAGGCGGCTCTGATCCTTTGGTGGGCAGAACTTCACGTGCCAGCTCTCTGCAATCTACATTCCAGGTGTGGAAAACTGGCAGGCGGACTTTCTCAGCCGCCGTACTCTGGATCAGGGGGAGTGGTCCCTACATCCAGAAGTGTTCCGCCAGATTTGCCTCCAAGTGGGGCACACCAGAGGTGGACCTCATGGCCTCCAGGTTCAATCACAAGGTACAGACCTTTGTGTGCAGAACAAGAGATCCGTTGGCGGTCGCCTCGGACGCACTGGTAGCACCCTGGGGTCGGTATACTACTGTACATCTTTCCTCCCCTAAAGGTTCTGCGCAGGATAGAAGCAGAGGGAATCCCGACAATCCTGGTAGCTCCTTGGTACGCCGACTTGGCGTGGATGGTGACAGATGTTCCGTGGCGTCTTCCGCTTCGCGGAGACCTGTCTCGGGCCCATCTTGCACCCTGCTTTACCCTCACTGGCTTTGACGGCTTGGCTATTGAGTCCCAGGTGTTGAGGGATAGGGGTGTCTCGGACTCAGTGATCCCTACTATGATTAAAGCTCGTAAGGGTACTTCACGTAAGATTTATCATAGGACCTGGAAGGCCTATATTGCCTGGTGTGAGACAGGGGGTTGGAACCCCCGCTGTTGTACAGTGTCCAGAGTACTGACTTTTTTGCAGCAAGGACTGGACAAGAACCTGGCGTTAAGTACGCTTAAGGGTCAGATTTCGGCCCTGGCGGTTCTCTTTCAATGGCCCTTGGCATCACATTCATTGATCTGTACATTTGTACAGGGTGTACGTCATGTGGCTCCTCTGATACGGTTGCCTCTGGCGCCGTGGGATTTGAATCTGGTGCTTTCTGTGCTGCAGAAGCCACCATATGAAAAGATCAGGGACATTCCCTTGCGACTGTTGTCGCAGAAAGTGGCCTTTCTGGTGGCTGTTACATCCTCTAGGCGGGTGTCTGAGTTGGCAGCATTATCCTGCAAGTCGCCTTACTTGGTCCTTCAGGACAAAGCGGTTTTGCGACCTTCCCCTTTCTTCCGAAGGTTTCTTTTCATTTGAGGATATTCTTCCCTCAGTGTGCCCCCACCCGTCGCATCCCAAGGAATTTAAACTGCATTCGTTGGATGTAGTGAGGGCTTTCTGGGTATATTTGATTTCTACAGCTTCTTTTCGGAAGTCTAATTCTTTTTGTGCTGACAGAAAGGTCGCGCAAAGGCATGGCAGCCTCGTCTGCTACCATTTCTCGTTGGATCAGGAAGACCGTGACTCATGCATATGAGGTTCAGGGCAAGGTTCCCCCTTTTTTCCAGTCACGGCTCATTCCACCAGGGCAGTTAGTACTTCCTGGGCATTTAGACACCAGGCCTCGGTGTCTCAGGTGTGCAAAGCTTTATAAGATTCATGTCTCAGCATCTTCGGATGTAATTATCACATTATCACATTAAAGTATTAAAAGCGGCAGTTTAGGCGCGGATGGCGCTGCCCGAGAGGGCTTTGTTGTTGGGTACGGTTTGCCCACCCCTTTTGATTGGCACAGCTTTGGGACATCCCCATGTGTCAGAGCTGCGTCTGTCAGTGAATGTAACCGTAAAAGGGATTTTATTATACCTTACCTTAAAATCCTTTTCTGAGTTCACTGACAGACGCAGCACCCACCCCTCTGGAGTTTGTAAGGCTTGTTACGAACTGATGTGCTATGCAGAGCAGGGGGATTATATGCGAAGGTGAGGACGGCCCCCTGGGAGGGGCCAACCGATGCTTTTGTTTTATTTTTGCCTAGTCTACTCCTAGTGATGAGCATAACCCCATATGTCATAAGAGCTGTTTGTCAGTGAACCCAGAAAAGGATTTTACTGTAAGTTATAATAAAATCCCTTATTTCCTGATTAAGGGATGAGTAAGGTTTCATTTTTTGGTGGCCCAATTGCCATAAGTCTTTAATTTTTGTTTGTGGTCTTTGTGAAAAGTCCAGGACAGTTATGAGGCATTGGCCCTGGGCTATAGATGAATTTATGTACAAAACTGCTTTTGCATGTGAAATTTGATTATCTAAATCAAGAGTTGGGCATTGTATTGCATGGGCACTCTTCCTATCTTGCAGTAGAGGCCTCCTATATAGGATCTCAAATCCTCAACCTCTTCACTTTTTTGTTTAACTTTCTATAACTATTCACAGCTATCGGGCTTGGTCTGTTCACTGGCTTTCTCTTGTCGCTTCTGTAGAGAGGTATGAACTTAGTGTTGTCAAATTACTCTGTACAATCTGCAGATTCCATTGCAGTTTATTTTTATTTGGGTTTTTCTTTACGTTTACTCGGTCTTGCTACTTCTGTGTTCGGTTCTGCTTTGCCTGCTTCTTTTGCATGGAGGCTATCCATTAGTTTCCTCATTTCCTGTTATCTGTTAAGAGCTCCAGTAGCCTGTAGTAAAAAGTGGTGTTTGTTTTTAGGAGGAAGTTACAGAAGCGGTGTCACAGATGTTAATAACAACTCCACCTCCACCACCACCACCATCTGTATCCTCAGAGGAACGCAGAGAGAGATGGGAACAGGGCCAGGTTGACTACATGGGAGCGGATTCGTATGAAAACATCAGGAAGAAGCTAGACACTTATCTACAATAGAATCCTACTGTCCTGCACAAAACCTCAAAGGACTTTTCAAAAACCTGTTCTGAATTTGGAGCAGTCTTCTACCACAATGTTTACTTAACTGCTAGGAGCTTTACTAAACTTCAGCGGGTGGATGTCCACATTTGTAAGTGGGAAATGGGGGGGGCTTCCTTTTGTTATAAACCCAGTTCTGTGCCATCTACCAATTTTTAGAGACTAGTCAAGTGACTCACCTAAACCAGTGAACAAAACCTGTAAGTAGCTCACAACCTCAAGTTTTACAATTTCCAAAAGATGTGGTTTGTTAGATCTAGTGATGCTATTTCCCCCGCTGTTCATGGTTCCAGCTCTTCTTGGCCTATTATAGCTGTGTAAGCTCTTCGGTTTCCTTTTCCAGCAGGATGTCCAAAAAGTTGTCCCCTTTTCCCTCTATTTGCAGTTTATGAACAAGCAGTTTGTCACTACACTGGAGAAATGTGGCAATATTGTGCAATAGAACCAATGCATAAACTGTAACAATCTTGAAATGCTGCTTATTCTGTACTCTAGAGTTAATGTTATGCATTTTTTTCAAACCAACTGTGATAAGGCACTTCAAAGAAATAAACTGGTTATGGTCATTGTTTGTTTTTTTTATCACTGTTTCAAAGGCTGCCTGCCAAAAGCAAAAATATTGTCCAGGTATGACTGTAGGCTATCAGCTCAGAGCAATGTATGGCCAGGTAGGTTCTTGTGCTTGGCACGTGTTTGTCTAAATTGGAATGGAGAGCTTGAAAAGGAGGTACAAGGTTCTGAAACAAATCGGTAACAGGTTGGGGCCATATTTCAGCATAACAAAAGTAAGGTTTTAAGAGTAATACACTCCAGGCTGAGCTTTGACACTAGAAGGCACAGTGCATTTGGAAAGTATTCACAGCGCTTCACGTTTTCCACATTTTTACAGCCGTTTTTCAAAATGGATTAAATTCACGATTTCCTCAATTCTACAAACAATACCCCATAATGACAACATGAAAAGTTTGTGATCTTTACAAATGTATTAAATAAAAAATGACAAGTACAGAAGTATTCAGATTAAATACGTTGATGCACCTTTGCTACCAATTACAGCCTCCGTCTTTTTGCGTTTGATGCTACAAGCTTGGCACACCTACTTTTGGGCACTTTCTCCCATGTGCCAATCGGTTGGATGCAGACCTTTTGGTGCACAGACCTTTTTTTGGGTCAGGTTCAACTCTGGGCAACTCAACGTTCAATTGTCCACACAGCCAAAACAAAGGAGTGGCTACAGCTTGGTCATTAGATTGTTGTGAAGGCTCCTCTTCCAACAGGACAAGGTCCGGAGCACTCAAATAGGTTTTCCTCAAGGATGTCTCTACATTGCCATCACGTTCTTGGACACCTTCCTGAGAAAGGCCCTTCTCCCCTGATTTCCTAGAGCAGACCACCCAGACAAACTGAGCAGAGTCCTGGTAGTTCCAAACTTCCATTTGGACCCTCAATGTTGCAGAATTTTTTTTTCCGTGCCCTTTCCCAGATCTGACTCAATACAATCCTGTCTCAGAGGTCTAAAGACAATTCCTTGATTTAACGGCTTGGTTTGTGCTCTGACATGCACTGTTAACTGTGGGACCTTTTATATAGACAGGTGTGTGTGTGTGTGCCTTTCTAAATCCTATCCAATTAACTGATTTTACCACAGGTGGACTCCAAGTCGAGGATGGTCAGTGGAAATTGTTTACCATGACACGCAAAATTGAGCTCAGACTCAAAGGCTATAAATACTGGTGTGCATGGGATCCTTTTTATTTGCAAAGATTACAAACCAACTTCTTTCATGTCATTATTGGGCATTTGTTGCTTTACAGCTTTATTCCAAAATGGATTAAATTAATTTTCCTCAATTCTACAATGTGGGAAATGAAGCGCTGTGAATGCTTACTGGATGCTCTGTATAAAGTGTTCTAATTGGATCAATTGACAAATGCTTCCTTGCCTCATCTCCCTATACATTTTTTAGATTGTCTTATGGGGCAAGTCAGACAGGAATTTGCTTGCACATGTATTAAGCAGTTAAACTGCTGTTTATCTAAAGCAGCAAGATGTGTTCTAGAGAGGCTGCACGCAAACCATTTTGTAAAGCCTCTTACAAAGTTTTATTCCTACTCCCTCTACTCCTTTCTCAAATGTTAAACTCTGGGGTGAGGAAAGGAGTAAAAGGGGTTAATCGCCCTCATTCTCGCCCCTTTTCCCATCACTGCATGCAACTCAGTGGTTGTCAATTTGTGACAACCACTTTAACCTACAGGTAAGGCTTACCTGTAGGTGCCCTGCATATCTCCCAGGAGATATACAGTATATGTGCTGTACCGACGTAATTTCAGCACATGCGCAGTGAAGAAAAGGCCTCTGTGCCCTTTAATCACTGAGATCGTGCCGTGACTGGCAGCTCCCGCGTGCATGTGGGGGAGTGACGTCACACGACTCTGGCCAGTCAGAGCCGGAGTCGTGGCCCGGAAGGAAGAGGGGCTGAAGATGGACATTGCCAGCACAGGGGACGTACCTGCAAACTAAGCCTGCGATGTCAGCGAAGTGAAACTTAATGGGTTACTATGCGATGCCTGCATGATTTCGTGCACTGGGTCTGGGGTGTGTGCCGGCAACCTGCCGTGATTGGACACATCGGGAGTGATGAGTTCTCTGAAGAGGCAGAACACTGGTCTGCCTATGTAAACAAGGCAGGTAGCAGTTCTGCCAGAAGGGGAAAAAAAAAAATGGAGATCTTGTGTTTCTGCTATGTGGAAACTGTTTTTCCCATGGTGGCATTTACTGGACTTGGCCAGACCCAATGGACAGGTGTCAAAGGTGCTCAGTGGGGATAGAAGCAAAGTTCTTACTACACCTCTAATTTTTTTTTTCAGATTAAGCCTAGGTTCACATTGGAGAGATTTGACATATCAAATCGGCGGCAATGGCAGATTCCCAAAAGTTTCTGTACTACTTTTGGTGACTTTGGGGTGTGTGTGTGTGTGTGTGTGTGTGTGTGTGTGTGTGTGTGTGTGTGTGTGTCCCCCTCCCAGACATCTGTGGGTTGCTGCACAGATATCTCTGAAATCGCCCCTGAAGTCGGACTGACATGTAGGTATGAAAGCACAATTTCAATCCTGCTGTCAGTGCACCTGGGCAAACAAATTGTTGGGTTTTTGCCAATTTCTGTACAGATTGTAGTGATTTGTTGGCCTTGACAGTTGTCACTCTTCCATGATGACGGCTCTGCCTGCTTGCCCTACAATATCTCTCTCCTGAAATACCACAATCATTCTTGGTGACTTTAAAGTGGTCCTAAACCTTTTTATACTGATGCATTCACTGCATTAGGAAAATGTTTAGGTCTTTTGTATTGCAGCCTGCCAGTTTAAAGTGGCTGTAAACCCGATTTGTGAAACTTCAGTCTGTAGCTGTCTCCTGTTCAGTTCCTGTTATCAGCTTCACAAGTATTCCATCATATGATGAAAGCAGCTGGAGTTTTGTGTTGGGGGGAGCTATAAATTAGAGCTCTGAACTATACAACAAGCAGAGCTGAAGGTTTCTACCCAATGAGGAGAGGGTGTGCCTTTCCTCCAATCAGGTGTGCCCAGGCTTCACTGCAATGACCAGGAAGAGAAAATATCCTAACATGATCTGCACTTTCTAAATGATATACAGCAGATATACATGCAACGCTTATATAGGGAGATTTGTTTCATCAGTATCTGAGGCCATCACTGGGTATAGGAGAGGTTTATAGCCACTTTAACAGCTAACTTCTTTATTCTGTGACCACCTCTGATCAAATCTCACCCATGTCCTGCACTGATCTGGCCACTTCTGCCCACAATGGTTTAAGGGGCTTGACCAACCCTAGGCTTCCATGATGACCACTAGTTAAGCCTTCTCTCCCTTCACCATCTTAAAACGGCAGCTCTGATTCAGTGAAGAGCTGTTTTCTGCTCAATCTGACAGCTGTTAAAGAAACAAAAATCCAGGCAGCCTGCGAAGTTTCTCACAACAGTGCTAGTAAGAAAACCTATTTAAAAAAAAAAAAAAAAAAAATTCTATATCAAAGGAATGAACTCCGGTCTGTAAATGTCAGTTTAACCACAAAGACAACCTTTTGGTGACATTTTTTGCTTACAAGTAAAAATGAGTGTATTCTGCTAGACAATTACTTAGAACCACCAAACCTATTTAAGCAGAGACCCTAGAGAATAAAATGGCGGTTATTGCAATATGTTGTCACTGTATTTGCGCAGTGGTCTTTCAAACAGTGTATTTTTCCCCCCCAAAAGAATGAATGAACTTTAACTAAACTAATAGCCCTTTTTTGACAATGTGGAAGATGTTACATAATCTTTCTGCTAAACAAAATTGTGATTCTTGTTTTAGCCAGAATTGTGCAGCTGTGGTGGAGGTGAGGAAGCTGGATATGCTTTAGTCTTTCTATGTCCTCCTGATAAAGAGTGGTAATTGTTGATGTTACCCAGGCGTTTAGGTTTCCAGTCACCGCAAAATACTGGAGCCAAGCTAAACATAACAATGAATAGTCACTGTAGGCAGTAAGTGGTGGCAAAGAGGCAGCAGATCAGCAGCACTGAAATACTACTTTCACTTTTTTGTATTTTATTTAGTGTCACTAAGGCTTAATTTAGATGTGCAGTGGGTGGTAAAAATGTGCATTAGAGACCGGTTTTTGCCACCCTTAAGCTGCATTAGGCAGCAGATAAGGGGTTTTACATGCTGCACTCACAATGCATAAGGAGTTCCCCCTATAACAGGTTTAGTGTCCCTCTTTCTGGCCAGACGGTAATGCTGATGTAACGGCGAGTTACATCGAGTTATCGATTGGCTGCTCTGCTGTAAGTTGGGGGGGGGGGGGGCGCAAATTACTTGCCTTACTCTGGGCGCTGACAACCCACACTATGCTAAAAAATAAAACCTGGCTCCTAGATTCAAAGCAAATTTGTCAAGCCCTGATTTAACCACCTCCCACCCGGCCACTGTGTGTCCGGGTGGGAGCTTCCCTGTTCTGACAGGACGTGTATAAACGGCCTGCAGAACTGGTACTCGCAGCGCGGCCACGTCCTGTGATCAGAGAGAGACTGACTGCTCTCTGCATGACGATGATTATTTCATGCAAAGAAATCTGAGTGCACCAATCACCACTGATACCCCTGTCCCCATACACATCAGAGTCCCCAAAACATCTGTATGTCCCCCATTTTATAACAAACTAAGAAAAATGCATTGTGTTTGAAAAATTTCAGCCTTTTTTAATTTATAGCACAAAAAAACCCAGGGGTGATTAAATGCTACCAAAAGAAAGCTCTATTCTGTGTGAAAAAAAAAGATAAAAATTTCATATGGGTACAGTGTCACATGACTGCGCAATTGTCATTCAAACTGCAACATCGCTGAAAATTGGTCTGGGAAGGAAGGGGGTTTAACCACTTGCCGACCGCCGATCGGCATGTGACTGTGGCAAAGTGGCTCGTTCCCGCAAATCGCCGTCATACGACGGCGGCTGCGGGAACGAGTTTAGGGAGCGCGCCGCCGCAGGCGTGCCCGCGCGCTCACTGTGTCCAGGGGGGGGGGGGCCAGGGAGCGGGTGCGGCGGCTTCGATTGCCGCCGGCTACCCGAGATGGCCCCCCCCGGAGCGAGTGAGCGGAGGTCCGTTTCTGTAAACACAGACCTCCGCTCTGTGTGAGGGGGAAGGGCTGTGATCACAGCCTTCCTGTACGTGAAGGCTGTGACCACTTCCCGTCCCCATACAGTTAGAACACGCCCAGGGAACACTGTTAACCCTTAGCGCGCCCCCTGCAGGTTAACCCCTTCACTGCCAATGGCATTTACACAGTAATCAGTGCATTTTTATAGCACTGATCGCTGTATAAATGCCAATGGTCCCAAAAGTGTCAATGTTCCGACCTGTCCGCTGAAATATCGCAGTACCGCAAAAAATCGCAGATCGCCGCCATTACTAGTAAAAAATAAAAAAAAAATTAAACCCCAAAAATGAATTCTCATCCATAAACGCGACCACTTTTGCGCAAACCAATCAATAAACGCCGATTGCGATTTTTTTTTTTTTTTTTTTTTTTTTTTTTTTTTTTTTTTTGTATTTTAGGAAAAAGTAAGAAATTTGGGTTTTTTTGCAAAATTGTCGCTCTTTTGTTTATAGCGGCGATCAGAAATGACGCAGCGGTGATCAAATACCACCAAAAGAAAGCTCTAGTTGTGGGAAAAAAAGGACGCAAATTTTGTTTGGGTACAACGTCGCACGACCGCGCAATTGTCAGTTAAAGCAACGCAGCGCCGAATCGCAAAAAGGGCTCCGGTCCTAAAGCTGGAAATCCTTCCGGGGCTGAAGTGGTTAAGTGCCCAGTATTGAAGCGGTTAAACTCATCCTCACTGGACACTTGCTCCTCTCACTACAATTAATCAGGCCATGACTTTTACAGCATAGGCAGACTGACACTACAAACAAAATAAATGCAGTTCATGGGAACATCTCCACTGCAGATATCAATTTCACATAACACCCTGTCTAAAAGAACATTTAATACTTTGCTTTTTTTTTTTTTTTGCTACAAAAGAAAAATCCTTTATTGTATAATTGGTACCATCCTTGGTTTGGACTTGCTCTGAAACATTTGGGAAAACTGGATGATCGTTTGCCTGATTTTTAGTGTCCTGGACTTCAGTATCCATGTAATGCAAACAAACGTTTATAGCTGACAATCCGTGTTCATCCAGTAAAAGATGCAAGAAACCCCTAAACCGTGCTACTTACGGAGATAACTTGGTTGTGTGGGGTGTTGGCTACCTTTTACATATACAGTTGTGTTCATAATAGCAGTGTGCTTTAAAAAAGTGAGTAAAGCACCAAAATCCTTAGTTTTTAATTCCATATATGCAAATGCATTGGGAAGACGTCTATTCCAAATCAAAATATTTTGAATTTATTACTTTACAGCAAGCGAAGAAATGGGATTATTGGGCTTTTAAAAAAAAAAAAAATGGGGGGCAAGCAGTGTCTGCCCTTTTCTTTAGACTCAAATATTTACTGTATAAACTAAAAAGTGTTTGAAGATTTAACTTTCCTGTAAATCGCTGAAGTAATATTTAGTTGTATAAGCACTGTTTTCTGAGAATTGCTTCACATCTGTGTTGCATGGAGTTAACCAACTTCTGGCAGCTGTGAACCGGTATTCCAGCCCAGGACGATGCACTGCATGCCACAATTCATTTGCAGTGCTTTGGTTTTACCTCAAACTGTTTTGTCACCCCACACATTTTTTTTTTTTTTTTTAATTGGATTAAGGTCTGGGAATTGGGCTGGCCACTCCATAATGTCAATCTTGTTGGTCTAGAACCAAGATGCTGCTTGCTTGCTTACTGGTGTGTCTTGGGTTGTCTTGTTGAAACCACCCATTTCAAGGCATTTCCTGTTCAGAATAGGCAACATGACCTTTTTCAAGTGTGGTGGTTTTGTTTTTTTTTTGTAATTGTATTTTTATTGAACATTTTCCTGTGTCATCACAACAAAGCAATTCACAAACAATTAGTCATGCATTGATTAACGTTTCTCCTTATATCTAACCATACAAGCCTAACATATTTCAACAACAAAACCTGGAAACTTAAATAAAAATAGATATGTCTATAAAGAACTTCTAGCATAATATTAAAACCTAGAGAGTAGGTTCAGTGATGCAGGTGCAGATTTAAATAAGTGGTTATCCTTAAATAGACCAATATAGTAAAATTTTAAGTGTACCCGCCAGGAAGATGTGGTAATACCTCCATATTTGGAGGTGTCCCAGGGTTCCCATATTCTATTAAACTGTGGGATGGACTCTGTAGCCGTGGTTGTAAGGTATTCCGTTCTGCAGATGTTGTCTAATATGGTATTTTGTAGTAAGGAAAGAGACGGTGAGTCTTTCGAAAGCCATAGCATTGGAATGGTACTCCATGCTGCAAGCAGTACATATGGCAATAACCGTTTAACCACTTCCTTACTGGGCACTTAAACCCCCCTCCTGTCCAGACTAATTTCAGCGCTGTCGCATTTTGAATGTCGATTGCGCAGATGTGTGACTACGTACCCAAACAAAATTTTTAATTTTTATTTTTTTCCCCACAAATAAAGCTTTCTTTAGGTGGTATTTGATCACCTCTGCGGTTTTTATTTTTTGTGCTATAAACAGAGGGACGATTTTTGAAAAATTTTGGCCGATATATATATTCTAAATATTTGTGGTAAAAAAAAAAAATCGCAATTGGCATATTTTGATCGGTTTGCGCAAGAGTGATCGCATCTACAAACTATGGGAATTGATTTATGGCGTTTTTACTTTTTTTTTTTTTACTAGTAATGGCGATCTGCGATTTTTATCGGGACTGCAATATTGCAGCGGACATGTTGGACATTTTTGGGACCAATGACATTTATACAGTGATCAGGAATTGAAATGTCCACTGATTACTATATAAATGTCATTGGCAGTGAAGGGGTTAACTGTTTTCCCTGGGCGTGTTCTAACTGTGTGGGGGCTGGGCGGGACATAACAGATCTAACTGATCCCAGTGACAGGGATCAGTAAATCTGTCATGTCCCGTTCACAGAACGGAGAACCGCAGTGTTTACATCAGCGGTTCCCCATTCTGCATCTGCTAATGGTGATCGGTGGGTCTCGGGTGGACATAGTCTGCCCGACCTGTGGGCACGCCCACGCAGCATGCGGTGGCCACGAGAGTGCGCGGGGAGCGTGCACAAAGGATGACGTCAGATGTCCTCCGGGTATTTCAGAGCCGCACTGTAGCGGTCTTTTGCCTATATCGTGGATCTGAACTGGTTAATAAACTTTTTGAGACCTGGTAAGGGAAGGCCTAAAAGATAGTTCAATGGATCTAGAGGCAGAGATACATTGCTCAAAGTCTGAAGCATAGACATTACTTCCAACCAAAAGGGCTGTATCTGTGGGCATTGCCAAAAGATGTGATAAAGAGATTCCATGGAGGAGCTGCATCTCCAGCAGAGAGAGGGTAGACTTGGATTATGGTTGTGTAAAATGTCTGGGGTGCTATACCAAAACATTAACACTTTGATTATAGTCTCCCTTTGCATCACACATCTAGAAGAGCTACAGACAGATGTTCATATTTGTTTCCAGCTAGGGAGTGAAATAGGTTTCTGCAAAATACGGCCCATTTTTCTCTAGTCGTCTGTCCAGGACAGCACTAGAGAGATAGAGCTCCTCCTCCGAAGGCAGGAAACACAAGGATTAAGTCTTTAAAAGGGCGCCTCCCCTTCCTCTCCTCAGTTTTTTGTGTTTCCTCCACGGAGGAGGAGGCGGGTGTGGGAGCTCTAAGACTGCTCACCTGTGAGTAGTGGATGATGGGTCCCCCGGTCAGGCACAGAGGAAAGCTGAGACCGGCGCTTCTCCCCCCCAAGTAAGTCCAAGGGGACTGAACGCACCCCGCACATGTCTGCGGCTCCTGGCTGCGGGGCTGGAGGAGATCCTGGGCAGACTGTGAGGGGGGCGGGTGTTGGGCCTTGAGTTCCGGCCTGTGGAGCGCAGGGGGGAGGGCGGGGACTTCCGGGTCGTCACTTCCGGTTCCGGGTCCCGCGAGGAGCATGGACGCCGGAACCAGCCTGTTTGCTTTAAAACAGAGCCGGTCACAGTGCTGGAGTCCTGGATCCTTCTACAGCGCAACGGCGCAATGCAGCAGGAAGCAATGGACCCAGTAGAAGGTGGCAGTGACGCCGGCGCAGCCCAGGTAGGAGGCACAAGGGTGGCTGAGCCTACGGGGCTGTAGGAGGAAGGAGGGGGGCTGGAAGGCAAAGAGCTGGGAGGCCCCTCTCTGACTTCCTTTATTGGTGCCGGATCCGGGCTAAAGAGCCTTGCGAATCCGGCTTTGCTGGTGGTGGGTGCACATAGGTGTTGGTGATGGCTTACTATGTGCATGGTGGTTGTTAACAACTGGCCCTTGTTTTTTCCCCATCCCCCTTTTTTTTATCTCCCTTTCCTGCTCAGGGGCAGCTCAAGGAAGGAGAGAGGTCAGGGGGAAAGAAGAGGTGTCCATCCTGTGGATTTAAATTTAAAGAAGGGTGGAACAAACCGCTCTGTAGACCTTGTATTGATAAACTGGTGTACAAGGAGTCTACGGGAGTTTGTAAAGAAATGATTGCAGGAGTCAAAAAAGAGATGAATGCAATTAAGGCCATGTTGTCGAACCTTGAGACCCCTAAACCACCAGCAGAAACCCCACCTGTTCCAACCCCAAGGGAGGGTAATGAAACAGAGGGAGAGGAGTCGGATTCCCTGGATGACCTCAGCGATGCAGCGTCATCTAGGGATGTACCACTTCTAGAGAAAAAAATCACCCAGATACAAGCTCTCACTCGAGGAGGTGGATGCGCTGTTGGGGCTGATTTATGAGACGCTTGAGATCAAGGAGGAACAAGCCTCTCTGTCAGAGATTCCTGAGGGTACAGGAGTTTTCGCTCTAGCCATCTAAACCGTGTAACTCTTTTACGGCGTAGATGAAATCCTTGAAACAAGGTCTGCGTGAGACGCAGTAGTGATTTTCCTTTAGAGGAAAATTCCGAAAACCCTTTTTTATTAAAAAAGAGACCGAGACGGGTAAGGAAAAATTACCGCAGGCGGTCTCTTGACACGTGACCTTTTTGGGCGGGGACTAGGAGAGAGTCCCAAACCATGTAGGATAGCACGTCGCTGTCTCTCCGAACAAGGAGGAACTAGAGTTCGCAGAGTATTTAGTCGGG
>BLSH010175806.1:239167-252471 GCA_018402905.1 Glandirana rugosa
ATCTATTGGATCTGTTTAAATGTAATACCAGTAATTATTACAACAGAATTATTACAAAGTCATTATAAAACCTATACATGTCCCGTCACCACTTCCTACTACTTGCACACCGAAACCCAGGCATATAAACCTGGTATGGAAACTCCAAATATTGGGTCATAGTATGTCGATAAATAATAAAAAAATAATAAAAAAGTATCCCGTTACATTAAAAGTAACTCGTTAAAATCAATATTGTTTAAAACGCTTTTTTTCCTTTTTTTCTCTCCAGCTTCCGGGCTGAAGCTTCATGGGGTTTAAAATAAAGCTCAATTAATACGGGAAAACCTGCTATAAGTAATAATTCCCGTGAGAGCTATCATCAGGCATCAAGTTTTTTTGAGTACCTTATAACTAAAATTGCTCAATGAAAATTACATTGCCCTATGAAAAAATAATAAAAAAATAATAAATAGCTGTATGATACTGGGTTATAAACCTCAAAGGTATGGTCCAAATATACGGACCCAAAGCCACACGTTCATCATCCTTCACCACTGCCCTGTACATATCCAAAATATTACTGAAACATTATTAAGACAACATTATTAATGACCATAATGTAAATTTGTCTAGGTTATCTATCTGAGATGAAGCAATTGAGATCGAATTCGACATTTAAGCCGATGGGTTTGAGAACCCCCAACTCATAAATCCAAAAGGATTCCCTACGGCTCAAATGTCGAATATAATTGCCTCCTCGCCATTGGTGGGACACTTTCTCTATTCCCCAAAACTTAAGACCCCTTGGGTCTCTATGCTTTTTAGTCGCAGGGGTGACTTCCGGTAGTGTACCAATTCCCTATGGCTCCCCGGGAGATCTGTGTAACAATAAGAGGCGGACATCTGTGTTCCAGCGTGTCCTGTCATGATTAGATTAAACCAAGTTGCTATAGTTATTTTTGAAGCTTTATCTCAAAGTAGGCATCAGGAAGTCTATTTGCGCTATCTGATTGAGTGGTGCGCATTGAATAAGCTTCCGCTTTGCTGGGGAGGACTGGCGTCTGAACGATGCTGTCTCTATGGCTACGGATCCTTCCCCCTTTTTTCTGATAGGAAATGACGCGCTGGTTGTTTATTTACATCAAATGGAACGCAGATATTAAGCCCGCCTCTCTCCGGAAGATTCCTTCCGGGGTTACCACAGGTTCACAGTGAGATGACTTCCAATTGGAGGCGGAGCAGACCATGTGATTGGGCTCTTTCCGCTTCCTGTTTGGATATGCACTTCCGGGTCAATTTACACATGGAATTGTTTTTATTACAAAAAGCAGCGGTTGTCATGTGACCATGATATGACGATATATAAATGGGAAAGTAATCTTAGAAGCTTCACCTCACGCTGAAGAAGTCCTTATTGTATGGGACGTAACGCGTACCTGGAGGTTGAAGCCGCGCTGTTCGTCATCATCCACCGCTGTCCTTTTTGAAGTTTTTATCAAGTTTGCTATCTGTACCCGCACCAGTGGAGGTGCTGAACCATGTGAGTGTTTTTCTTCTTTTTTAATAAATGAATGTTCCTTTTACAAACGGAGAGCACTAGATTTCTTCCTTTTTTTTGTATGCAACACCTTTGAAGAGTATTCTGGCTGTATCCTAAGTAAA
Organism: Glandirana rugosa; assembly: GCA_018402905.1. Classification (NCBI taxonomy): domain Eukaryota; kingdom Metazoa; phylum Chordata; class Amphibia; order Anura; family Ranidae; genus Glandirana; species Glandirana rugosa. The sequence goes on from BLSH010175806.1 coordinate 240,812, forward strand.
GTGAGAACACTATCTGGATTGGATCTCGTGTATACTTATACAAGCTTTGTGACCCCTGCGGGTCGAATCAATGAGGTGAGAGGCTTGGAGTGTCTGAGGTGGCAGGATCCACGTGTGTTTTTCACCTGCATGCTCTACATATTATAGGCACTGTGACTCACCGGGATGTTTTCATGATGTTCTTATATAAAGTTGGAGGATACCGTTTGACACGCAGCCTTAACCATTAACGGAATAGGACTTTTACTGAATGTTATGGTTTTCCTTGGCTGATAAGACTATTTTCTTCTTTTTGTTTGCGCTGCACTGTCTTTATTGATTGTTTTAAGTGTTGCAGCTTGCCTAAAATATTTTTATTTAGCATTATTGTCTTTTTTCAAACGAGTACCAACAGAAATGCATTGGCCTCTAAAGACCATTTTATGTGCTTCCCAAAGAGTTGTCGCCTTCGAGACTGTACCTTGATTGAGCTGGAAGTATTCAGTTAAGGTTTGGGAAAGCTCTGTCTTAGCTTCTTCATGACTGAGGAGGTATTCATTAAGAAGCCAATGACAGGTCTTAGTGGGTGTATCAGGCAGGGCCAAATCTAAGAAAATGGGGGAGTGGTCAGACCAGGTAAGTGGCCCTATCTCCGTGGCCACCACCCTAGTTAGAAGAGGGACAGAAATTAGAAAGTGGTCTAACCTGGAATACATTTTATGGATGGGGGAATAGAATGTGTATTTTCTAGCTATGGGGTGTTTTATCGGCCAGGAGTCTAGAAGGCAGTAGGATCTGAGAAGCTTACGAAAGGAAGTGGACAGGGTCTGTGTCCAGTTGGAGATACTGGAGTTGAACAGGGTCTGTCTATCCTTTGACACAGAGTGTACAACATTGAAGTCCCCTCCAACTATTGTAAAGGCCTGTACCATTCCCTGTAGAGTTTCTAAGGCTGAATTGAGAAACCCTATCTGACCAGCATTCGGAGCATAAACATTCATAAGAGTTACAGGAGTGGTCATGTATTCATAGGAGAGAATCACTTATCGCCCGTGAGGGTCCAGACGGGATGTTTCCTCTAAGAGGACAGGAACGTTTGATCAGAATTGTTACCCCCGGCTTGCCAGTAGAGTCAAATGCCACGTACGAGATGGGGTAGTGTTTTGTAGCAAATTTAAAGGATCCTCCAGAACGAAAGTAGGTCTACTGGACCATGACCACATCTGCCCCAGAGTTTTTAAACTGTTTCAAGGCTATCCACCTTTTTTTTTGATGGAGTTCAAACCTTTTACATTGAAGGACATTACTTTTAAAGCCATATTCGTATTACACAAAGTCGCTTGTGATAGCTTTGACAAAATAGGGATAACAGTCTAATTATGAGAGTGACTATCCCATAGTCTCTCAAAGCTATAGGTTTAGGTTTTTGCATCTGAAGGAGAACCATACATTGTATTAATGAAAACAACATTGAGAACAAACATAGTATTGCATAACAAATAAAAAGGCCTGAAGAAAATAAAAACATTAGTATAAGGCCTGAGATAACTCTGTATCTCAGGAGGCCAGGACCATGGTCTTGGACTCAGAGGGGGGACATGAAGACCACCAAAGATGGCAGTTGGGGTCTCTCTCCTCACTCCCCAACATAAAGCACTGAAGAAGAATCAATCAAAATGAAAACATATATAACAAAACATGGTGAGTTTTCTTCCAACAGGAGCAAGACCTCTTAAGTAGGGGTTGGCATCCAGTAGTCAGGTGAATAAAGATATCCGATAAGAGATTGATCAATAAAACCAGACTTTGTTCCTCAAACATCTGTTCTGCTCCATCCACAACCAAGCCAATCAAGGGGGTTGCTTGGAGGAACGTTGGCGTTGAGGAGTGCTAAAAGATTTCTTTGATTTTCCTTTAGCTGGGGTCCAGATCCGGGATGGAGTGGTTAGTGGACGCAGAGTGGAAGGTATTCTTCCTCTGGTAGTGGAGGCAAGCCCAGGTTTTTTTTTTATATTTTTTTTAAGAAAAGCTTCACCTTCATAGATGTCTCGAAGGACACACTGGGTGCCATTTTTTGTAACTACAAGGCGGAAGGGGAAGCCCCAGAAGTAGGCTACCTGGATGTTTTGCAGATGGGTAGTGATCGGTTTCAGACTGAGCAGCTTTGCCAGAGTGATAGGTGAGAGGTCACTGAAGATCTGGATCCTGTCTGCTTTATATTCCAGTTGAGATCTATTGCGGGTAGTCAGAGTGAGAGCCTCTTTGCTGTCGAAATAGTGGAAGCGGACTGTTCCATCTGTTAGTCTGGCCCCCACAGGTGGTTTGGGAGCCAGTGAGGGATGGGCTCTATTGAGCCACCAGTCTATATCTGCTATATCAGGCGCCAGAGTGTTAAACAGACCCAGCAGATATGGACGTAGGTTGTTGTCGTTTACAGTTTCAGGGATCCCCTGAATACGGAGGTTTTGATGTCTTTGTTTACCGAGTCCTCCTGCTGCAATTGTATTTGGGAGACTGTGTGTTTAAGAGCAGCCTCTTCCTCCTCTAGCACATGGACATACTGGACAATATCATCCATTTTAGTCTCTAAAATGTCCGTACGTTCCCCCAGGTGGTTAATTTCCCCCCTCAGTTATTGTAATATTTTCCTCACAGCCTGGGATATGGTGTGTGTTATTTGCTGCAAAAGAGCTTGTAGTTTTTCATACAGGAGCTCAGGGGTTAGAACTGAGGGAGACAAGATTGGGGCGATTTGTGTACCTGTAGCCTGTCCTGTAGTACGGAATGCCTGCTCCAGAAAGTCCCCCAGGTGATCAGCTGGGTCCCCCTTTGTACTTGAGGCTGGGGATGAGGGCCTAGTCAGAAATTTCTCCATTGTAGCATTAGTTTGCTCCCCCTTGGTACAGTGGTGGGGTGGATTTTTGCCACCCAATTTTCACCATGAGATGCCCCTGTGTAGCAGTGAGCTATTGTGCTTACCCCCGATGCTGAAGGTGAAATTGGTGCAATTCAGGGGCCCGGGAGAGCGGGAGGGCCCCAGCACTTACTAAACATGCGCCACCTTAAGCGAGCGTGTGTTTTGCCCCAGATGTTAAAGCTATTACATACAATTATCTCAGTTGGGCCACAAGTGGGGATTTGAGTAAGAAAATTTCTGAGTGAGAGATTTTAACTGGGCAAGCTAGAAACTGTGGCCTCAGATATGGGATGGGTGTACCAATATGGCTGCCGGTCCTAGCCCTGAAAAGTGACCATCCGTGTCCATGACAGAGTATAATCTTACACTTTTTCCAAAACCTTACACTTTTTCCAAAACACTGGTCCCCCTGACTTAAATGTTACAGCAGTGGTATTGGTTACTTTCCAGAGTCCCCAGGATAGATTTTGTAGCCACTGGAATGAGTCGCGGCTTACAAGATGGCGGCCGCCTCAAGCCCCAGCAGGCTGCACCCGGGACACCGGACTAGCTTGGGCTGATAGCCCCAAAATGGCAACTGAACGGACCGGATGATGGAGGTAGTCCTTCGGGGTTCAGTCCGGGGTGTCTCTTGGTAGGATACCCCGATTAAAGAGCTCCGGTGTGCGAGGGCCTAGATGATGGAGGATGTGTGCCACCGCGGCCTAAATTTCTCAACAGGCTGGTATCCACACCGCCCGATGTTTGGCCCGATTCGTAGCAGGGGGTATGGAGGTGCTGTCTGGTGGTTTTTTTTGTTCTCACGGGGATGGATGGTGCTTGGATTCCTCAGGATTGTATCAGGAGATCCAGGAGCTCTTTAGGTGTGCGTCCGCCGCCGTTTGCGTCAGGCCACACACCCTCTTTTCAGGTATTTTGATGTATTCAAAAATGTATTCACTTGATCCCTGTATGTGCGAAATAGGCCCAATACCATAGTATTAGAAACATCCCCATATCATGGTGCTTGCACCACCATACTTCACCATGTACTGTGGCTTGAATTCAGTGTTTGGGGATCCGATCATCTAACAAACTGTGTGTGGCCCGTAGACCCAAAAAGAACAATATTGCTTTCATTAGGCCAGTCAATGTATTCTTTGGCAAATTGTAACCTCTTTAGCATGTCATATTTTTTCCAACAATGGGACTTTGCAGGAGCTTCTTGTCGAGCTTGTAGCTTGGCATCACATAGGCATCTTCTAATGGATACAGTACTCACAGGTAACTTTAGACCTTCTTTAATCACTCTGGAGCTGATCATTGGCTCAGTCTTTGCCATTTTGGCTATTGTTCCATCCATTCAAATGGTAGTTTTCTTGTTTCATTCCACATCTTTCTGGTTTTGGTTGCCATTTTAAAACATTTGAGATCATTTTAGCTGAGCAGCCTTTCAATTTCTGCACTTCTGTATATGTTTTCCCCTCTCCAATTAACTTTGCTCAGAAGAACAGCGTACTTTGATTAAAATATCTGGAAAGACCTATTTTTTTTACTAGCCTGATTTTCCTGTTTCTGGCCGCATCCATCTTCATTGTGAGCATCTGAAACCCATTCTGACCTTCTTCCTGTATCTCCCGATCTCGCGCATGCGAATTGAATCGCCGGTCGCACCGCTGATGGCTCCTGTAGGGAAATAATGCGATATCACTCACTGCTGCCCACAGGCTCCTGGGAAATGATGACTCACATCTCCCAGGAGCACGGGCGAGACAGGAAATGACGCAGATCGTCATGGACCAGGAAGTGGAAGAAAATACCCACAGCAACAAGGCAAAAAGTGTGTAATTTTTTTTTTTTTTTTTGGTCCAAATGTTGTTGCTGAATATTAGTGGACTTTAAAAATATAAAGGTTGGTTTGTTGGGTGGAACTCTGCTTTAAATAAGGGCCACTTGTTAGTTTTTTTTCCCACAGACTGAATGACCACATTAATTGAACTCCACACTATTATTTTGAACACGACTCTTTCATTAATAATTAAATTACACAGAAGCAGCAGCATGCATGTCATGACTGTTGGTTTTCTATTACTCTACTACACCTACTAGTAAATTATTTGCCATAAAGAAATATAATTTATACCAAAAACAGTGATTGATCTTGTTAGTGATGTTGGACTGATATTATTTTGAACACAACTGTACATGATCCTGGTATAAATGCTTTTATAACCAAGCCATATATATGGCCTTTGGGCAGCAAACCGGTAAACCCCCCCCAAGCTATTTTTATTGATCTGAAAGCAAACATGCAGATTTTGTGTTCTAAAAAACTGAAATTTTCACCAGGGACATATATTTTTTTTTTTTTTTTTTTTAAATGTAAAAGTGAGCGAGCACTCCAATTTGAGATGTTTATTAAAGCCCAAATGAAACTTCAGCTAAAAAAAATCCAGGGTTATCAAAACAAAAGGTGTTCGATGTCTTGGGGCCCATTGGCACCGTGTGTTGGGCAGCTTTGCACAATGCAGTTTGCCTAATGTCCTGTTTGGTTCACACTGACAATGATATTGGGGGGTTACAGCACATCTCACTTTTTCAGTGTGTTGCAGAGCAGTACATTACTTCACAACCTGCTGTGGTGAACAAAGATAAAGGAAATGTCATTGGAGATTTACTCAAACGCACAGGATTCTCACAGGATTTTGTACAGCTGTGCTTCTAACTTCAGCTTGTTCATTTAAAGCGTATGTTACCTGAACACTTCATATTCCTGATATGTGGCTGCTGTACAATGTACTTGTATGAAAAAGTACCCTGTTTTCTTTGTATTGATTCCTTTATGTGAAATCCCCGTTCCTGCTAGGTCCCTTGCTTTTCTATTGAAAACTGACCACACTAAGCACGAGAACACATTGAAGTAAGTTCTATAGCTATGCTGGTTACTCGGTGCACTCTTCTCCAAAGATCAGACTTGTCCTTATATGCCCAAGCTGCAAAGCCATTCACTGGCAAGCTCAGTGTGCTGCTGCTTCTCCCCCCCGCTCCCGCTCATATGCAGTTTAGAACAGAGGGAATGTGATCCTTTTTTATTAAAAAAAGGCATTTATAATGTTTTGGGTTGTTTTACAAGGCGATTGTTTACAATCACTTTACCCACTTCAGCCCCAGAAGGATTTACCCCCTTAATGACCAGGCCATTTTATGCAATACGGCACTGCATTGCTTTAACTGACAATTGCGCGGTCGTTGTACCCAAACAAAATTGATGTCCTTTTTATCCCACAAATAGAGCTTTCTTTTGGTGGTATTTGATCACCTCTGCAGTTTTTATTTTTTGTGCTATAAACAAAGAGCGACAATTTTGAAAACATTTTTTGCTATAATACATATCCAAAAAAAAAGTAAAAAAAACAATTTATTCCTCATTTTAGTTCGATATGTATTCTTCTACATATTTTTGGTAGAAAAAACAAAAACGCAATAGGCGTATATTGATTGGGTTGTGCAAAAGTTATCACGTCTACAAAATGGGGATAAATTTATGGATTTTTTTACGAATAATGGCGGTGATCTGCGATTTTTATCGGATTGCAATATTGCGGCTTACAGATTGGACACATTTTTTACACTTTTTTGGGACCATTGACATTTATATAGCGATCAGAGCTAAAAAATAGCCACTGATTACTGTATAAATGTCACTGGCAGGGAAGGGGTTAACACTAGGGGGCAATCAAGAGGTTAAGTGTTCCCTAGGTAGTTGTTTCTAACTCTGGGGGGAATGTAGTGACTGGGGGTAGAGAGAGAATGCTGTTCCCGATCACTAGGAACAGCAGATCTCTCTCTACTTCTCTGTCAGAGCAGGGATCTGTTTATTTACATCAACAGATCCCCATTCCGGCTCTGTGAGGAGAGATCATGGGTGGCCGGCGGACATCACGCCCGCTGGACTTCTCTGGAGCCAATGCACGTGGCCGGTGGGCGCGATGTCCGCCGGCCACCTACAGTCTCTTTTTTTTTTTTCTCCATATCATTAAAAACCTACAAAACAGTTTAACCTGTAGTGTACTTGATTGACCCTAAAAAAAAAAAAAACCCTTAGGGCCAAAAACAACTAATAGGGCAAAACTGCTACTTCCCTACTGATAGAGACAATCTATGGAGGGGTGAAGAAAATTTCGGCAGCGGAGCTATGCCAGAGGTGCATCAGGACCGGCAAAAAAAAAAAAAAAAAAACAACCCTGAAGGAGCGGAAGAGAGGGAGAGACAAGTAAGATTCCTGGCCTCCTAAATGTAGTAAGCCTATTTGCTCCACTTATTAACTAGAGCTCACCAAGGGGGCAAAAAAAAAAAAGAAAAAAAGAAGAGTGGGTGGGGGGGGGGGAGGAATCTAAGGAGGATACAAAAAAAAAGGGGGGGGGTACTCCCTCCTCTTCCCCAATCCTATGCATTCTTATGTTTAAAGTATTTCCCCCTCCCCCTCCCTCATGTCCATGTGTGCCATCAACCCTGAATCTACCCCAAAGTCCTGAAAGTAATTGAAAATAAGTAGAGATAACTCTGTTCCAGCCATCTCTGTCATCAGCTAATCTTCAGTCATAAAGCGTGCATTCCCTTCTTTTTATCCCTTCTCTTCTCTTCTTCCAATCCTGTTGCAGGGAAAAACTTTATTTATGATAATAGATTATGCGTTCTGCCATCTGCTTCTAATTGGCGGCTTTGGAATAATAGATTTGAAGGGCCAATCTGGTAATTCAATCTGTTGAAGTTTAAAAGTTTTTAATATCTTGGGCAGATCAGAAAGATGTCTAAATATCAGACTCCCCATTTTTGGTTGCTATCAATTTAAAAGGAAATCCCCATCTATAAGTAATTCCATCAGCAGTCAGAGAATCCAACAGGGGTTTCAGTGATCTCCTTAACTGAAGTGTGCGCTTAGAAAGATCAGACAGCAGTATCACAGAAGAACCCTCAAACTGTACCTCTTTTAATCCTCTGGCTGCTGACATAATAGCCTCTTTAACTGTATAAAAGTGAATGCGACAGACAACGTCCCTTATTTTGCCTGATTCCATAGATCTTCTGCCTGAGGTTCTGTGTACTCTATCGATCTCTATTGCAGCTGATGGATCTTTTTTGAGTAGTTTGTTAAAGATCGATTGAATCACTCTTGACAAATCCTTATTTTCAACTGTTTCTGGTAAACCCCTGATCCTTATGTTGTTCCTTCTTGCTCGATTTTCTTGATCATCTAATTGGTAAATGATCTCCTGAATCTGCTCTGTGTGATCATTCAAAACTTCATGATGAGTGTCTAAACGGTCATATGTGATTTCAACTGCAGCATCCAATTAATTGATACGTGCACCTATATTGGAGACTTCTGTTTTAAGAGCTGATATTTCTGTTTTACATAATGTCTCTATACGAGCCATATATTGCTCAAGATCTAGCCTTGTAGGAAGAGATCGGATGTATGAACATAAATCTGCGTCTTCTAATAGGGAATCTGGACCAGGGTTATTTTTTGGTTTTGGCTTTAGAGTAGGCTTTGGAATGGATATTGATGTTCCCACCTGCCCATTCCCAAGTTTATTCCCGGGTTTAATACCAGATTTGTTCCCCGACATATTCAGCACCTCTTGACTTGTTGTTTTATCCTTACTTATTGTAGTAATCATATCAGTAGTCATATCAGGCTGCAACAAACCTCTACAAGTCTCTACATTGCATAAATTACCTTCATTCTGTAGCAGCATACAGACTGGCCCGTAGAGTCCTTGTTGTACCTGTACTTGAAGTCCTTGGAGTCCTTGAGGTCCTTGTAAAAAATCAGGGGAAACGGCGTCAGCACCAGACTCCGGGCAGGACACCGCACATAGAACTGCTTTGTTGGAAGAGTGACTCCCTATCTCATGCCGGTCTTCCTGATGAACCTGATCCGTCTGATCTGTGTGTGCCTTCCGCTCAGCCTGCGAGTGCGAGTGCTGTACAGCCCGGCTAACTGGACCGACGGCTTCTACGACTCCTTGCTCTCCCGGCTCACCCGGTATACCACTCGAGGGAGCCGCGGGAGCTCCAGAGTCCACATCCGTAGCAGGGGAGCCTTCTCTCCTAACTTCCACAAGACACAGCAAAGCACTGGCCGGGGTGACAGTCGGGATCACAATCGGAGGGACTGTCGGAGCACCAGGAATCCCCCTTCCATCATCGCGGCCGACATCTGTGGGTGAGGTCGGTCGAGAAGCCAATCTTAATTGGCGACTTGACTCTTTGGCGGACTCCTTCGGCTTCAGTAACCCCTGCTCCTTCGATAGCCCTTGCTCAGTTTTAGGTTCCGTCTTAAGATGCTTCTTATTGCCCATTGCAGTATCTAACCGATCCTGGAGCTCTATGAGCTCTATGAATTCCGAACCTCCAATGGACTTCTCAGTGGGACACGGATTTACAAGGGATTGAAGATGTAGTTTACCCAAAAGTGGTAGAAGGTAAAGTGGAGGTAAGCCGTCAAGGTCTGGATATACCGCAGCGAACACGGGCACAGAAGTAGAGATATAGTCGGGAGGGCAAGCTGACGAAAGTCCAGGTATACACGCTACAAACGCTGTGAGCACCGTTGTGAGCGCTGCCACAGGCACAGCATAAGCACAGGCACAGAGATACAATCAGGGATGCAATCAGGGATGCAGTCAGCCGGTCCCAATCACCCTAGCAGGGAGCTCAGGTGAGACACGTCTCACACCTCCGCCATCATTTAGCAACTCCCCACGCAGTCTCTTAAAGCACTGCCGTACAGCTACTGCGATTTGCGCAATAGAGCCGATCTGCTGCCGTTAAACGACGTTGGCAAGTGGTTACGCTTTGACAATAAGCCTGACTTAAGAAGACTTCAATCAAGCAGCTGCGCTGGGCAGCAGGCTGGGTCTCGGACCCAGGTAGTCTCCCCAGCCGGCCATCATGCGCTAGACTGGATGCTTCGAGCTGGGTCGAACGCGCCAGACCCCGAACCGGACGGGGTGGCCCCGCGGGTTAAACGCCCCGCCGGTGCCGCATGCAGTGCGCCCTGGGCCGACAGCTCCCTCCGGCCTAGCCGGGAGCGCGAATGCTGTCCCGGATGGGATCCCCGCACGGCCCGTCTAGATGGGGTAAGTACACCCCCTCGGGGGTCCGGGGGGGACTGGCGGGTCCCCCCCTCTGGGGTGAGCGCGATGGCTGGTTCCCCCCTCTTCCTTGCTAGTGCCCCATCCGCCCGGGACCCCGCTGTCACAACCCCTACACCCATGGAGGCTTCCAAGGTGGCCTCTCTGGGGCAAGCTCCCACCGCCTCTCCCTCCCTCCCCCCACCTGCCTCGTGCTGCGGCGGTCGGTGCACTCGGCGGCCATTTTGCCGGCGCCCGACCGCCATTTTCTTGTAGCCTGCCGCATTGTTTAGGCCAAGGGAGCGGCCGGCGGCCATTTTTGTGTAGCCGCGGCCCTGTTATAGGGGTGTTTGGCATCTAGTGTGCATGGCGACCATTTTCCCTGTGTCTACACGTGGATGTGAGGCCTAGGGGCGGTCCTGGCCGGTGTTTGGTGCCAATTTACTCCCCCTGCATGGCGCTTTTCTCCCTGGCAGTGGCTCTGAGCACAGCGGCAGTGGGCAGCAGGAGTGGGTGAAGGCAGCGACAGCTCCTCTCCGGGTCGGTTGGTGAGCCCCATCGGGGTGTCCCTTCTGCCCAGCCTTGCTCAGCTATGGGGTGGGGGGTGCAGTGGTCTCCCGGCAATAGGCCTTATAAGTGGGCATTGCCAGGGTGGGTGACAGTATGGCAGCCAATGCGGGTGCTTCCCCACCGGACCTCTCGGTACCTGCAGCCAGCACTTCAGGGGCTCTAGTAGACGCAATGTCGACGGTCCTGGAGATGTTTGTCTCCCGGGTAGAGTCGCTGTTGGACCGCAGGGATGCCAAAAACCGCCCCTTGCCCCCCCTTCTTCGGAGGAGGACTCGGGCCGTGAGGGGGCTTCTCCGTTGCGGGGACCACCCTCGAGCTGTTGGATGGCGAGGTTCCCGACGCTCCTGATAGCGGGGATGAGTCTGAGCCATCCGCTGCTGCGCACGAGCAGGCTTTCGTAGACACTCTGATCACTTCAGTGCGTGAGACCCTGCGATTGGACGAAACACTGGGACCCTCTCGGAGGGTGCCCGTTACCTTCGAGTCACACAGACAGGGCCCTGCGGCTAAGGTCTTTCCGTATGTGGACTTTCTCGATAAGTTTGTTTATAAGGATTGGGCTCGGCCTCAGAGCTCCCCTCCTATCCCGAAGTGTTTCGCTGTGCGTTATCCCTTTGAGGATAAATTATTGAAGAAGTGGGCATCGTCCCCCGTGGTTGACCCACCGGTGTCCCGCCTGTGCAGCGCGACCACTATCCCGGTGAAGGGCACACCGTACTTTAAGGACTGAAGGCTGAGGCTTGTGTCAGGTCCCTATTTGTTCTGACGGGATCGGCCATGCGGCCGGTGGTGGCTTCTGCGCTGGCATCGCAAACGCTCACTGAGTGGGCAAAGTGGTTGCACAGCGAGTTGAACAGGACTCAGGCTTCTCCTGAGTGTGTGGACCTCGCTGACCGGACGGTTCAGGTGGCTCAGTATCTGTGCGATGCTGCCCTGGACGCAGCCCCCCTGATATCCAAGGCCTCTGTGCTGGCCAGGCGGTGGCTTTGGCGGAAGTGCTGGTCTGCAGACATGCCTTCTAAGAGGAATCTGGCGGATTTACCTTTCCAGGGGGGCGGCTCTTCGGTGGCTTC
>BLSH010175806.1:266712-284982 GCA_018402905.1 Glandirana rugosa
AACCTTTCGCTCCCCCCCCCCCCCCCCGTCTGTTTGTGCTCTATGTACACTGCACATACCATAGTCCTTAGTCCACTTGGGAGTCAGCAAGAGAGGGTTGCTATGTTCTTGCAGTGGGACCACAGAGAGTGAACATAGCCAGCCTTTAATAGGAGGTCGAATCACAGCAACAAAAGGTACTGCTTTAGAGTTAATACATAATTAAATGGAATTGTTTTGTTTTTTTTTAATACCTGTTTGGGTTTCCTGTAGTTCAGCTTTCACCTGTTCCCACCAATGGTACGCATATATATGGACTCTTGGTGGGTGGGCTTTACACTTTTCTGTGCTGAGAGCATGCTCCCAGCACAGTCACTGGCAGTGACCAGAAAGCTCCCGATGCAACCTTGCGATTGGGAGCTTTCCAAACGCGTGACAGTCAATCACAGCAGTCACATGACCCAAATGTCCACCTCCCGGAAATGAGAAGCTCTTAAAGGGCTGGGAAGCAGCAGCAGGAAAGGGTTGAATGTCATATCAGCCACTGGACAATCCATCCACCCCTCATGAAATCTAGATGTGATGTTTTAGTTTTGGGCAGATGAGAGTGAGCTAAATAGTTCAGATCTGGCATTGGAATGCTCAAGATCTTACTGCTTGTTCCTCTTTCCACATTTATGCAGACTTTACTATTAAGACTCTGCTGCAGGAGATGAAATGACTATGGAAGAAGATGTTCTACCTTCCAGATTCCTCAGATATAAGCCACTACACATGTTGATCCACTAGTGTCTGCCCATAATGGAGATAGTGAACCTATCTGGGGTGTTTTGGGAATGTTGGTTGACACGTGGCCTAGTCTAAAACTCGGCAGATTAAACTTCTTAAGCCTTCCTAATTTTTACCTGTATGAATTTCAACATAAACATTTGGGTGAATTCTTGCTTTGAGGTAGATTTTAGCAAAGTGTCTTTTTTTTTTTTCCTTAAGTGTCAGCACTAATGTGCAAGTCTAGTCACAAACCAGAATAACCAGTGCCTCAGGTGGGAGGATACTAGTTTGATTGTAAAGCTGCATATTGGCTCCATTGAAGCGATACCACTTACAGAAAATCTGAATTATACAGCCTTGAAATTATTGAGCTTCTCCCACCATCTTAAGAATGAGGCTTCTTGGCCAAGGGCCTTTAGGCTAGATTCACACTGGTGTGCTTGACTGTAGGGATGGTGCTTTTAGGTTCATAGTCAGCATTTTTCTTCCTCCAAACACGGCAAGTCGAATTAATGCCAAAGAACTTAATTTTGCTCTCATCTGACCACAGCACTTTCTCTCAATCCTTCTCTGAATCATTTTGTTCATTGGCATGACTGTAAATGTGCCTTCTTGAGAAGGGGGACTCGCCATGTTTGGAGGAAGAAAAATGCTGACTATGACCCTAAGAACGCCCTCCCTACAGTCAAGCACGGAGGTGGAAACATTATGCTTTGGGGCTGTTTCTCTGCTACAGGTACATGTTTTGCTTCAATACCTTTTTTAACATTATTTAAAATTTGTATCGTGTTTTTTTCTGGATTTTTGGTTAATATTCTGTCTCTATCATTTAAAATACACCTATGATAAAAAAATACAAGCCCTTCATTTCTTTGTAAGTGGGCAAACTTAGAAAAACTGCAGGGGATCAAATCATTTCTCCACTGTATGTATTACAACACATTAATTTGCATTACAGCAGCTTGTTCACTTTCAATGGACTGTCAATAAACCACAATTGTTTTCAAATACTGTGCACCCCGACACGCTTTGTAGAGTTTTAAGCGTGGGTGCATTACACACTGCTGTACTAGTATATTGGGAAAATGAACGGCACTTCGGTACATGTGTTGCAGTATAACACAGGCTTTCATAAACCACTGAGGAAAAAAAAAAAAAAAAAAAAGCGTGAATGGACCTTCAAAGTTCGATTTATGAAGGGTCCTGGTAAGCTGATCTACCTTGCTGGTTATGGCGTTCAGATATTATTGACCGTATTCAGACCTACATTTGTTCACCTTTCCAACAAATCATACTAGAGGACAAAGTTTACTTTAGATTACCAAGGCACACACAGAAATTCATCAGGCAGCTTCTTGCATTCTGCTTTATAAACGTCAGCATGAGTATGGTACTTAAAGATTAAAACAGTTCTACTTCGGATTTGCTGTATGTTTGTGTTTAAAGAGACATCCCCTTATTGTCTGTCACTGGGACAGTAAATTAAGCCAACACACCTCATTCCCCTAACTGGGGCCACATATGGAAAAAAAAAAAACTTAAAGTGATGCTAAACACACTGGTTATTTTACATTGTCCCTTCTATATCTGTATATGGATGATGGCACTGTAATTATGGTAATGAAAGAAAACACATCTAAGTACCTTTTTCATATGTAATATACAGCTGTCAAACGACCCAGCTCTATCCCAGCCTGTCTGCAGGAGAAGCTTCTAGTCCTCTGATGCTGGTCACATGTTCAAAATAAAATTAAAAAACAGCCTTTGGAATACAAGTAAAACTAGATAATATCAATAAACGGTTTTAAATTGGCATACACATCTTTATTATTTTGCGGAAATAATATGGTGTGGGCGGATTTCTCACAGTCACAGGCTGTGTCATGTCCCTCCAACTCGTGTCTTAGAATGAGAGGGAGGTGAAACCACCATTAATCTGCATTTAATATCCCACCCCATTGTGTTTAGCTGGTTAGTGGGCATGGAGGAGGAGGGAGGGAGTGGGCTGTCATTTACCACTGCATATACGCCCACATTTGTGACTAGACTCACATAGACTGCTCAGATGTGATAAGGAGGAAATGCTCAGCATAGAAACTCACTGAAAACTGAGCATGTGCAAAGTTGCCACCATAGCTGCAAAAATTCCTAGGTGAATTGGGGATATGAACAGAAGATGAAGATAAGAGAGCAGCAGGATCAACCAGGTTTTTTTTGCAGAATATAGAAAACATATCTCATAGTGACTGAGTGAGTATTGACAGCATGTAATACACCACTTATTGAGTTTTTTTATGATGTGGGTTTAGTGACAATTTAAGTGTTAATAACCCACCTCATTAGAAACTCTAATTTTTTTAAAAATCAAAACGAAAAGATTCCCTTATAATCTGTCAAATGGGCAAATTGTGGAACTTGGTTACAGAAGCCTTATGTGTCTTGACACCAACCACAGCATTTACTCCAAAATATCAGGATAACGTTCTGCGCTGTGTGGCCCTGCCAGGAGCTGCAGTCTGTCGGTTATATTTACAAGTGATACCGTGTGTGTGATATGTGTCTATGTACCACCACACTAAAAGGAGAATAAAATTAAACACACCATAGAAGAATAAAGTGCTTTATTGATTGGATTACATGTTTTCCAATGCTACAACAAGGTATTTTTGCTATTGAAAAATACAGATTTCTCTATACCAGGACACTTTTAATACAAATCTTTGTAAGAATGTTTTTATGCCTCTGCTCAAATGTCTGGAAGAAGGTATGCATCTACAAATCTACCAGGGTCCGGATTTCATTAATGCGGGCTTGTTTTATTTCACTGGATGTTGGCTTATTTCCTCCAAATGCCCCTGAAGCCAGTTCTCTCTTCTTGTCCTGAATTTTTAGCATATTTTCTTCCACCGAATCTTTAACAACAAACTGAATAGAGATGTACTGTGTTAGTAAGTATACTTAAGGGTTTATCAAATCATGGCAATTTCTACCTAAAGAACTCTTGTAACTGTTCAGTATAGATATGTGAAGTTAAAGCAAATGTCTGAGCATAATAAACCACACATCTATGCAATAAATGCATGTTCCCATTGTTTTTGTCAGTTGTTGAATCTGCCAGAAATTCATTCAGCTTCAACCACCCTGTCAGTGACTGACAACACAGTGGGGAGTGAAGCTACTGAGGGGCCAGTTACAGGGGACAAAAGGCATACAGCGGTGGCGGTAAAAGGGTTAAAGGCTTTGGCCAGTTAGACATGGATTCACAAAATAAAGTCACAGCCAGAATTGGGTGCAGGGCAGGACCCACTTGAGAGAACAAAGCTCTGGGAAGGGCTTCCAACCACTTATCAGTTGATGCCTTTTAGGGCAGGTGCAGCAGTTGCCTTGTTAAGAGCAGACATCTAGAGCTACAGTGGGTATGGACCATTTCTGAATAAAATCTTCACAAAATGGATAAAAAGCCTGAAAAGCGCTTAGGTAGAGCAACCAGCTTATTAAGGAGCTTAAAATTTCCATAGAGGAACAGTAGGAGTCCTAAATGACCCAAGGCTGGAAATAGCACTGGTGGAAGCACCAACCTGATCCTCTAGTTTAACAGTGTGTGCTGCATCAATAAGAGCCAAAGCAGTCTCTTGGGAATATTAGCAATAAACTTCCACTGCTCAGGGGTAAGCTCATCAGTTAAAGATTTAAGCAATTTGATCCAAAGTCTCTACTACTAATGGATCAAGATTCACTATGGCTGTAGGCAAGTCAGATAAAGAATCTTCTGGAGAGGGAATAGGTGTGCCCTCTGTGATTAGTCAAAGTCTTACATGACTCTTGTAAAAACCCCAGGTGAAAGGGGAGAAGATCCAGACATACCCAATGCAGCCAAGGACTCTGACGAAGGAAGGTACATTAGAAGCAGAGGACAGCATGACACCAGCTACAGATGTGAGTGCTATTAGTAGAAAGTGAGCTGGGGGTACCCAGTACAGCTGTACTGTCAACCCTGTCTCCAACCTCCTCCTCCATCTAGAATCAGACAAGTTGAGCTTGCCACGCGTTTAGGCCTCATTCACACTGGATGTTTTTACAGCTGCTGTTTTTGGCTTCAGATGTTTTTTTCTACAGTCAATAAACTCACTCGCCATCATGTTATCCTATTTGTCCATGCACACATAGGCTGTTATCAACTATTATGGGCAGGGGAGTTTTTGTGCTGTAAAAAAAAACCCAACACTAGTGGGTTCTGAGAGGAGTTTTTCAGCTGTTAAAATGCTCAAAAATGCGGCTCACCAGCATTTTTGAGCCACTGAAAAAAAAAAAACACTCAAAAACGTTAAAAAAATGCTACTGGCGTTTTTCTAATGTTTTTTTTAAACATCCTGTGTACATGAGGCCTTAAGCAACGTACAGGACCGAAAACAGAGGTAGGGCCTCAAGTTCTAAACCCAGACAGCCGGTGGCAGGTGATGGTCAGCGCTAGGTAGCCATAGGGATCAAAGAGACAATCATTTAACACACATATGCATAGATTGGGTGATTAGGAAGTATCAAATTTAAGAAACTCTGCTAAATTTCAGTTCCTTAAGATACGCATTCAAATACTGCTCTACAGAACAGTGTGTGACTATGACCCCAAAATGACCAGATGTGTGCGGTTTCTCTTAAAAACCATCCCGTTCATCTCATCCTCTGGCCTCTAAGCCTCAGGAGTACCTATCCTGTTTGCGCAACAAGGAGGAAAACCCTATTGTAGGCCCAGTCTCCCAAGAAGGCGCTAGTGCAATTCCTTCTAGAGCCATGAAGGACAGCAGCAGAGAGAGAGTGCATTACATTTTGAACACTTTGCCAAAACTCCTGAGAAGGGACCCACTCTCCAAATTACCTTCCTTGATTGCGGATAAACAGAGGTGCAGTAGGAATAGGAGGCGGAAACCATGCTTGAACTCCCGTGAACATGGGGGCCTCAGTAAGTATTATTGACTCTCCTGATATTGAGCCACCTCCTCAAGCAGCCAACTTCTACTAATCCTATACTGACCCTCACAGACAATGTCTGCAGCTAACTTATGCATAACCTCTGTTTGATATCACCCAAAAAATGCTTATTTGCCAGGGTATTCAGAACAATAGATATCGCACAAGTGCTCTGTAAGTCAGAGTGTGCTCTATGGGGTTTTGTTGACCCCTATACAGCAGGACACCAGAGTCACCTGTCAGAAAAATTCCTAGCATTCTACAAAATTGAGGACATTGAAAATAGACTATGTTTGGGTCATTGGTCTTTCATAATGTGTAGAAGGAAGGTCACCAGTTGAGTTCACATAGTTCTGGCTGAAAGCACCTTTGGGGCTGAAAGGGTCACACCTCTCTTCTGTGTAGAGAGAGTTCACAGGGATCCCTTCATACCCCACCACCAGATGCCTCACTTTAAAAATAGAGATATTATCCTGAAAAAAAGGCAGGCAACATAAGGATTTGTAACTTGCAGGCTCCAAGTGATCTCTTCCTGGACTTTCTAAGATACAATGGGAGAGGGCTAAATATTTTTATATCAGACAATGTCTTCGCAAACATTCCCTACACAACACTCTTCACAGTGAAGCTCAGAATTGTGGCCTAGGGAGGCACACAGTTCTCTGACACCCCAGCTGCAGCCGCCGCAGACTGGCTGGCTGAAAATACTGCTCTAACAACATTCATAAAGGCACCAGCAGGGAATATTTGCAGGAAAAAAACACTTGCTACAGCTACCAAAACTCCATCTGTAAAAATGTATCAAATTCCCTGCTGGCACTGGCAGCACATCGAACGAACAGCGCTGGTCGACTTCTTATCTATAGGGATCAAGTTTTTGTATGTTAGATGAAGACTATACACCAGCATCTTCTCAGCATCCCTCATCTGCAAATAGGAAAATCACTTCCACTGTTACCTTAGTAATAATAACTTCTTTGGTCTGTCCCAGCCGATGACATCGATCAAAGCATTGCTCCTCAGCAGCTGGATTCCATGCCTTAAATACAGTCAATCAGACAAGAAGTAAAACATTTGAATTGATAAAACCCATCAATTATCTCTGGTGCATCTAATTTCTTTCACAGTGACATAATTTCGTTGATTTGTGTAGGTAGCGTCGCGTGGTCTTAAATTAATACACGTGTTTCTGAAAGACCCTACTTTGTTAAACAATGTGTTTAAACAGCATGGAGACCAAGAAGGTATCAAAATAAGTCTAATAAATAGGTTAAAGGTAAAATATGATTTTTGTACTTACCATACATTTTTAAGTCAATTGATTGAGTAATTTAGGTATTCTTAAGCAATAACTGCATACAACCTACAAAAGGTAGGGACACTAACCAAAAAAAAAAATGTCCCTTAACCACTTGGGGCAATTTTTGCACACGTTACACTCTGCATGGTTTGCTAAAAGTTACTACAACCCTCCCCCTAAATACGGGTGGAACATGTGACATGTTCCAAAGGTGAACTTAGCCTTTAGGAAGGGGCAAAGTTTGGAAATGTGACAGAGGTTAAGGCAGCAAAATTTAGACGATGACTGCATATGGGGAATACCATCACTAAAACAGGTTCCTATTAGGAGTAGGAAAAAGAGGTCCTAGGGTGTGGGAAACCCAAACACAGCTGGGAAGCTACACTATGAGATGCAGCAATACCATAAAAATGGAAGGGAATCTGAAGGACGAGAATGACTCAAAGGTCTATAGTCTAAACATTCTCTCTAACAGCAGACTGTGAGAACTGAAGTTGAGTTGAGTCTGAAAAGAAGATGGTTATAAGGGCCTCAGGCACACAGAGATGGAGGTCTAGAAGAGACAGATGGGATGGTATTGGAGCACACTTAAAAGCGGTATTAAATCTAAAATCTAATAAATTGCAGCTTTACCAAGTATTAGATTTAGTGGCTGCATTTGTTTTTTAGTCCCTCTGTTTTCACCTGGTAATCTGGCTAGTAACACGCCTCCTGTAATAGAGTGCCCCCAATCTGGAAAATGAGCACAAGGGGCACCTTTGGACAGCACCATTATCAATCTGGAGGGAGTGTAGTGTTAGATCTATGAGAAAATTTAGAACCAAACCCCAGCTAATACGTTACAAGGAGTTACAGCAATTTTGATGTAAGTGCTACATTTGCAAGACAGCTCTGTTGCAAAACAACAGACTTTCTGCCAGGATCACCAGAAGAAAATAAAAGGAAGCCTAAAAAAGAAAACAAATGAAGTCATCACATCTAAGAATTGGTTCGCTGCAATATAATAAATGTTTGTTTCTGGGTATAATACTGCTTTAACCAGTACAGATCCACGCTATAGCTGAAAGATGGCTACAGCTCGAACCTGAATTGCCGGGGGGATGTTTGCCCCTTTGCGCGCTCCCCACGTGCACTCACAGCCGGCGCGCTCTCGCCACATGCTGCGTGGGCATGCCCGCGGGTCGGGCGGACTCTATGTCCGCTCATGACCCGCAGTCGCCTAATAGAGAGGGAGCAAGGTGAACCGCCAATGTAAACATGGCGGTTCTCCGTTCTCTGGGGGTGACATGACAGATCTACTGATCCCTGTCATCAGGATCAGTGAGATCTGTTATGTCCCTGCCAGCCCAGCCCCCACACAGTTAGAACACATATAGGGAACACAGTTAACACCTTGATTGCCCCTTAGTATTAACCCCTTCCCTGCCAGTGACATTTATACAGTAATCAGTGGCTATTTAAATTTATGATCGCCGTATAAATGTCAATGGTCCCAAAAGTGTCAAAAATTTCCGACATGTCCGCTGCAATGTCGCAGTCCCGATAAAAAACGCAGATCGCCGCCATTACTAGTAAAAAAATAAATAATAATAAAAATGCCATAAATCAATTCCTACAGTTTGTAGACACAATAACTTTTGCGCAAACCAATCAATATGCGCCGATTGCAATTTTTTTTTTTTACCAAAAATAAGTAGAAGAATAGAATATAAATTGGCCAAAACTGATGAATATTTTTTTTTTTGGATATTTATTATAGCAAAAAGTAACTACTGTTCTTTTTTCAAAATTGTCTCTCTTTTTTTGTTTATAGCGCAAAAAATAAAAACCGCAGAGGTGATCAAATACCACCAAAAAAAAGCTCTATTTGTGGGAAAAAAATGATAATTTTGTTTGGGTACAACATTGCACGACCGCACAATTGTAATTCAAAATGCGACAGTGCTGATAGCCGAAAACTGAGCGGGGGGGGGGCTTAAGTGCCCAGTAAGCAAGTGGTTAAAGTCTCTGCAAGCAGATTTATTGTATTAAATTGTGCACAAACTGTAAGGAAGCCTGTAAGGGGCTTTGTGGCCACATGGGAGGTCATGGCTGCAACTGGCAGAGCTGAGTCCCTATACTAATAGATGCCTACGATCTAGGTTGCAGGCATTGGTTCTGGGTAAACTCAGATAAAGGGTGGATAAAAATCGATAATTTATAGTTCATTGACACAGACAGCACTCCTTTATTCAGAACCATAGGTTTATACCGCCCCCTACAGGAGTAGAACAATGTCAGAAAAAAGACTTGGCTACGCCTATGGGCAGTCCTAGGTGGTATCCACCCCCCTCTCTGCTATAGGCCTTCAGTTTAGTAACAAGGAGTGTCAGAAGTATTAAAACTCCTTAAGAGGGGAGGGTGCTGCGTCTGTCCATGAACTTAGAAAAATGGATTTTAGGTAAGGACCCTTTCACACCGCTATTTTGATGCGACTTGAAGCAATGCCTATGTAACCCTGAGGTCTATGGACCTCAAGTCGCATAAAAGGCAAACCAAAGTAGTGCAGGGACTACTTTGAAGTCACACAGATATGAATGGTACTCATTGAAAATCATGGGGTACGACTTGTCATGCGACTTTGCAGTCCCAAGTCGCAGGACAAGTCTGAAAGGGGCCGAAGTCAAAAATCCCATTTTCTTTTTCGTTCATTGACAGACACAGCACTCCTGTATTCAGAACCATAGGGACGTCCCAAAGCAGTGCCAAACATGAGGGGTGGGAGAAGAAAAAATCCCAAGGCTAACACAAGAGCCAATCAGGCAACAGGAGTTCAACATAGAAAAACTGGAGCCCAATCTGAACAATGCACTCTCAGGAGGGAATAGACCCTATAAATAGCAACCTGCAAAACCTTGTGGCCAAAAGAAGCATCCGCAGATGCCAGCACGTCCACTTCGTAGAATGTTAAGAAACTGTACACCGATGACCAAGTGGCCGTCTGCAAATTTGTGCAACTGACGCCTGATGATGGAAGGCCCAAGAAGCACTAAGTGCCCGAGTAGAATGCGTGGTAACAGGGAAAGGAGGAACCCGACCCCTGATAGAACAGGCCAGAGTCATCGGTTTGATCCATCTAGAAATGGTCGCAGAAAAAGTAGACAGCCCATTTCTTGGCCCGTTCATGAAAACAAACAAGCAGTGGGTGTGACCTCCAAAAAGACTCAGTGGCTGCCAAATACACCCAAATCACATCCAGGGCATGTAAGGCAAATCCCTTAGGATCTGTTGGCCAGGGACACAGGGAAGGCAACGCAATGTCCTTATTCAAAGGGAAATCAAGGAAGGAACGATGGACAAGGGTAAAGAACCACCTTATCCTTGTGGAACACCGGGCAAGGTGTATGACAAGAAAACGCCACCAGTTCCAACACCCTGCGAGCCGAGGTGATAGCCACCAAAAAGGCCACCTTCTGAGGCAGAGTAAGCAGGGGAATCTCCCGAATAGGGCGGGCTTCTGTAGAACCGAAAGCACCAAGTTCAGATCCCACGCCAGTAGAAGAGACCGCACGGGTAGAGACAGACCTCGAACCCCTTGAATAAAAAGGTGCGCACCAGGGAGTGCAAGACCAGGGGACGCTGAAGAAGACCGCCAAATATGACACCTGGCCCTTGAGGGTACTCAAGGTCCATTTCTGCTCAACCCCCTGTGAAGGAAGGTCAGAATCTGAGCCACCAAGAAAGAACGAGGATGAATGCGACTTACACCAGGATATACAGTTGTGCTCATAAGTTTACATACCCTGGCAGAATTTATGATTTCTTGGCCATTTTTCTGAGAATATGAATGATAACACAAAAACATTTCTTTCACTCATGGTCAGTGTTTGGCTGAAGCCATTTATTATCAATCAGCGGTGTTTACTCTTTTTAAATCATAATGGTAACAGAAACTACCCAAATGACCCTGATCAAAAGTTTACATACCCTGGTGATTTTTGCCTGATAACATGCACATTACATACAAGTTGACACAAAGGGGCTTGAATGGCTATTAAAAGTAACCATCCTCACCTGTGATCTGTTTGCTTGTAATTAGTGTGTGTGTATAAAAGACTCCTGACAGACCCTTGCATCTCTCCAGTGCTGCACTGACGTTTCTGGATTCTGAGTCATGGGGAAAGCAAAAGAATTGTCAAAGGATCTGTGGTGAAAGGTAGTTGAACTGTATAAAACAGGAAAGGGATATAAAAAGATATCCAAGGAATTGAGAATGCCAATCAGCAGTGTTCAAACTCTAATCAAGAAGTGGAAAAAGGGGTTCTGTTGAAACCAAACCACGGTCAGGTAGACCGACTAGAATTTCAGCCACAATTGCCAGGAAAATTGTTCGGGATGCAAAGAAAAACCCACAAATAACTTCAGGTGAAATAAAGGACTCTGAAAACATGTGGATGTGGCTGTTTCAAGATGCACAATAAGGAGGCACTTGAAGAAAGATGAGCTGCATGGTTGAGTCGCCAGAAGAAAGCCATTACTACGCAAATGCCACAAAGTATCCAGCTTACAATACGCCAAACAGCACAGAGACAAGCCTCAAACCTTCTGGCACAAAGTCATTTGGAGTGATGAGACCAGAATTGAGCTTTCTGGCCACAGCCATAAACACTATATCTGGAGAGTCAATAAAGCCTGATGAAAGGTACACCATTCCTACTGTAAAACACGGGAGGTGGATCGCTGATGTTTTGGTGATTTGTGAGCTACAAAGGCACAGGAAATTTGGTCAAAATTAATGGCAAGATGAATGCAGTATGTTATCAAAAATACTGGAGGAACATTTGCATTCATCAGCTATGAAGCTGCGCATGGGATGTACTTGGACATTCCAACATGACAATGATCCAAAACACAAGGCCAAGTCAACCTGTCATTGGCTACAGCAGAATAAAGTGAAGGTTCTGGAGTGGCCATCTCAGTCTCCTGACCTCAATATCATTAAGCCACTCTGAGGAGATATCAAAATGTGCAGTTCATGCAAGACAGCCCAAGAATTTCCAGGAACTGGAGGTTTTTTGCCAAGAGGAATGGACAGCTTTACTATCTGAGAAGATAAACAGCCTCGTCCACAAATACCACAAAAGATTTCAAGCGGTCATTGATGTTAAAGGGGGCAATACACAGTATTAGGAACTGGGGTATGTAAACATTTGATCAGGGTCATTAGGGTAGTTTCTGTTGTAATTATGATTTAACCACTTCCCGCCTGGCCTATAGACAAACGATGGCCGAGCTGTGGTTCCGTTATCCTGACCGGACGTCATATGATGTCTTTCAAGATAACCAGCGATCGCGCGCCCGTGAGGGCAAGTTTATCGGCTTTTCCTCTACTCGCGTCTGTAGACGTGAGTAGAGGAGAGCCGATCGGCGGCTCTCCTGACGGGGGGTCTGCGCTGAATGTTTATCAGTGCAGCCCCCCAAGGATTGTCACCCAGGACCACCAGAGAGCCCACTAACACCACCAGGGAATGCCCCCAGGGAGACGGCCAGGTAGCCGATCCTGACCACCAGGGAGCTGATCCCTGACCACCATGGATGGCACTCAGTGCCAATTTCAGATGCCACACAGGACCACCAGGGAATGACAACCTGACAGTGCAATCTGTCATTGCCCCCCACCAGTGACACCTATCAGTGCCCCCTATCAGTGCCCGTCAGTGCTGCATATAAAAAAAGTGCCAATCAGTACTGCCTCATCAGTACCCATCAGCATAGCCTCATCAGTGCCCATCAGTGATGGAGAAAATGTACTTATTTACAAAGTTTTGTGACAGAAACTGAGAAAACCTAAAACTTTTTCGGTCTTTTTTTATTTTTAGCACAAAAAATTGATCAAATACCACCAAAACAAAGCTCTATTTGCGGAACAAAATGATAAACATTTTGTTTGGGTACAGTGTAGCATTACCACACAATTGTCATTCAAAATGCGACAGCACTGAAAGCTGAAAATTCAGCCAAACACTAACCATGAGTGAAAGAAATGTTTTTGTGTTCTCATTCATATTCTCTGAAAATGGTCAAGAAATCATTAATTCTGCCTGGGTATGTAAACTTATGAGCACAACTGTATACACTTTCCGCGTCCGGTGGTAGATCTTCGTAGAGGTAGACTCCCTAGCCTTCAGCAGTGTCAGAACTTCAGCACCTGGCTCATCACAGCCAGGCCGTCAAACCCTGCGACCCTTGAGACAGTAGACCCTCATCCTGCGACTGTAAAGCAGGATGGAAGATCGGCCCTTGGGACAGTAGACCCTCCCTGAGAGGCAGTCGCCAAGGAACGTTGGCGACCAGGCGCACCAGGACGGTGTACCCAGACAGACAGGGCCAATAGAATGACCGAAATCTCTGCAGCGTTAATCCTGCCCAAAACCTGGAGAGGAGGAAAGTCGCAGATCAAACGATCCTGGCCCCACGGAGCCACCAGAGTATTTGAGGTGTCTACCAGAGGATCCCGTGACCTTGCCAGAAACCTAGGTACCGGTCTGTTGAGCCGGGATGCAAACAGATCTATCTCAGGAGTGCCCCATCGGAGACGGATCCAATGAAACACGGCTTGGTGAAGGGCTCACCCCGTGGTCCAACACTAGTCGACTGAAGCGATCCGCCTGTGAGTATTCGCCTCCTGGAATGCATACATCGGAGAGGGCCGGAATGAGAAGTTCTGCCCACCGGAGGATTCTGGCTACTGCCAGGGCTGCCAGCACAATATTTGTTCCACCTTGGTGATTAACATAGGCCACTGTCGTTACATTGTCTGACTGGATCCGTACCGGGAAGCCCCAAAGTTGATCCATCCATGATCCAGACATAGTCTGATCAGTCGAAGCTCCAGGATATTGACTGGTAGTCTGGATTCCTCCAGCATCCAACGACCCTGATCAGAGCTCAGTCCCAGGACACCTCCCCACCCAGACAAACTGGCATTGGTGATGACCAGTGTCCAGTAGGAAAGCAAAGCCACCTGACCAGGGAACCCTCAGCCGAGTCTGAATGTCCAGAGACCTCGGGCAATTCTCCCATTATGCCAGGATCTCCCTTGAATGAAGCATGTATGGAACTGTGCAAAAGGCATCGCCTCGAAGGTAGATACCATCAAGCCCAACACCCACATGCAGGTCCGCAGGAAGGCCCACCTGCCGGACAACAGTAGATGAAACGCAGCATGCAACTTCTGGAGTTTGTCCAGAGGAAGAAACACCCAGGCCCAGATAATCCAATGTTCTGGAAAGAGCAGACTTCAGGTAGTATAGAAGCCAACTGAAATGTTTTAAGGTCTGTATAGGAGCTACGTCGCCCCTCGGGGTAGTGGAGGACTCCGCTCGCAGAAGAAGATTGTCCAGGCAACCCAGGGCCGCAATCCCACTCTAGATCCGTGACCACGCTAGATGGTTGTGGTGGGGCAACACCACAAGCCAATAATGCTCTTCTCCCACAACCAAACGAAGTGCTGGGGTTGGGCACATAGTGGAATGTGTAAGCAAGCATTTGTGATGTCGATTGAAGCCAGAAAGATGACCCAACCACCGTGCGGATGGACTCCATCCTAAACTTCTGTACCCACACAAAGCAGGTTAGGGCCTTGAGGTCCAGAACTGGACGCACCATGCCCTCCATCTTTTGGACCGTGAACAGGTTTGAATAAAACCCCTAAAACCGTTCTGACACAGGAACCAGGACAATCACACCCTGAAACAACATGGCTTGCAGAGCCCCACGAGGAGAAATGTAACCGGTCCGATGACAGACGCACATTGGAAGGAATAAAACCTTTTTCGTGGAACAAGGCTGGAACACGATCTTGTAACCAGATGAAATCAAGCCGTCCCCCCATTCCAGACACAGGTGAGGGCGGACCTTCATGCTGAAGAGGTCTTGTCCGCGGGTCCAGAGAATACCGCTTTTGGCTTGCCAGACCAGGTCCGTTCTGAACCTCCCGAAGAAGGTTTGAAAAGTTTTAAACCCTTGTCAGTGAACCCTGAGTAAAAAAAAAAAAAAAAACTGTGTGCCGTGAAAGGAGGACCGAGTTTGCGATGAGGCTCTTTTCCCCTATTTAGACTGAGGAAGAGATGTACACTCCCCCCGTGAGACACATAATGATGTCATCCGGGTAGCCCCAAACAGACAATGGCCTTGAAAAGGTAAACCGGTCAAAGCTTTTTTAAGCCTAGTCCACAGACCAACACTTAAGCCACAAATACATGTCTAGC
This sequence comes from Glandirana rugosa, assembly GCA_018402905.1. Lineage (NCBI taxonomy): Eukaryota > Metazoa > Chordata > Amphibia > Anura > Ranidae > Glandirana > Glandirana rugosa. The sequence goes on from BLSH010175806.1 coordinate 281,977, forward strand.
ACCACTGCCGAAACAGAGGGCTCAGCAACCAGGGGAACTGCGTCCAAGAGGCATAGCAGACAAACCGCAACCCCTAGACCAACAGGTCTGCCAATTCAGCAAATGTCTGGTATGTCTGCCGGATCTTTAAAAGCCAGAGATGCCTCCTTTAGAAGACAAGGGGATCCACTACTGGTGGGACTGTGCACTTCTTAAAGAGGGACTCCTCAAAGGGTATCTCACAGCAAAGCATTTTTGGAAGCACAAAGGGGCACTTTGGCCACTCCCATTCTTCATGGACAAATTTGGCAAAATAGGAGGGAGAAGGGAACGCTTTCACCGTGCAAGATGGCCTACGGGTGCCAAAGGGGATTGGCCCTTTGTAGCACCCACAGCTGCATCCCCCATCGCTAAAATTTCCTGCACAGATGTAATAAGTGCGGCAACCAGCACCTTCTCGTGTGCCACTGCAGTTGTGGAGGAATCATCCTCACTACCTGACAGTACAGGGAGCGTGGCCACCAACCTCGCAGGGTTTGCCACGTCTGTGGCAGCAGAGCCAGACATAAGATTATTCAAGACAGATGAGGCAGGGGAGGGTGGGGGGCGCCATTTACTAGGTTATATGCCTAAGCGCCACCTGTAAAAACAAAAAAACTCAGAGGGGGCTACCAACTGAGACCCCCGCCACCCTGCACAGGGGCGCCACAGAGGCCCACACAGGAGACGCCGACCAAGGCTCCACACAGGGGGCCCCGATGGATGCCCCGCACAGGGGGCACCACTGAGGCCCCTCACAGCGGACACTGGCTGAGACCCCTCACAGGAGGCACTAGTGAGGCCCCTCACAGGGGGCACTGGCTGAGGTCCCTCACATGGGGCACTGGTGAGGCCCCTCACAAGGGGTGCCACCAAAGCCCCCACACAGGGGAAGCGAACCAATGCCCCACACCGGGAGCACCACTGAGGCCCCTCACAGGGGGCACTGGCTGAGGCCCCTCACAGGTGGTACCTACTAAGGCCCCGCACAGGAGGTGCCTACTGAGCCCCCGCACCGGGGGCACCCACGAGGGCCCACCTAAAGGACCCACCAAAATAATCCAGGAAAAAAGAAAATCACAAACCAAAAAGGTTACAAGGACTAAAGATCCCAGCAGGGAACTAGGTCCTTACTCCTGACTAGGCAGAAAAAAACTGAAGGCCTATAGTGGAGAGGGGCGTGTATACCACCCAGGACTGCCCATAGGCATAGTTTTTTTCTGCCTAGTGTCCTACGCCTGTAGGGGGAGTTATAAACCTATGGTTCTGAATAAAGGAGCTCGGTGTCTGTCAATGAACAAAAGGGAAATCTGATTTTATTGATTTAGATCAGAATTTTTTTCAATTTAAATTCTTTTTTTTTATATTTATCAAATGCTTTTTTAATAAAATGCTTTTGGAGTAAAAATCTATTTAAATATAGTTTTCTATTAAAGATACATTAATAATTTAGTTTATTCAGCATGAAATGGAGTTTAGTTATGTAGCATGAGGCTGTATATTCTGCAATATTTGTATTTATGGTAAACTCATTCAATGAATCCAAGCTCTGCAAACATAGACTGCAATGATGCATTCACACAATTTCACAGTAACTAGGGTTGTCCCGATACCACTTTCTTAAAACCGAGTACAAGTACCGATACTTTTTTTCAAGTACTCGCCGATAACGATACTTATTTTTAATGTCACGTGACAGTGGAACTAATATACAGTATGCGAGGACTGTGTCAGTTGTTTTTCCATTTACATTTTTTTTTTTAATTATTTTTTACCATTTCTTTTTTTTAAATAAATTTTTACAATTTATTTATTTTTGTTATTTTTTTTTTTACAATGCTTTCTTTTTTTGGGTGAGGGGGGAGTGGACGGTGTCAGTGTGTTTTTTATTTTATTTTTTATTATTTTTACAATTTAACCTTTTTAAATGTTTATTACAATTATTTTATTTATTTTTTTATCAGCCCCGTTGGGGGTAGCTTTGGTGAGATATCAGGGCTCTTAACAGACCCCTGACATCTCCCTTTTGAGACAGGGAAAGGGACTAAGAACACAGATTCCCCAGTCCCTTTCTTAGCCTCCGCTGCACTGAAGATGAATGGACAGGAGACAGCGGCTCCTGTTCATTCACAAACTGAAGCATCGTAAAAACAGTTTATGATGCTCAGTGACAGTTATGAATGGACAGAGTCAATGATCACTAACTCTGTTCATTCAGAAAAGGAAGGAGCTGGTAAATGACACGTTTACCGGCTCCATCGTGACAGTTCAAGGACAGAGGGACCGGAGGAATACAGAGACGGTCCGGAGGATCACGGAGGGGGATCAGAGAAGCATGGAGGGGGATCAGAGGAACATTGAGGGGGATCGGAGGACACGGAAGGGGACTGGAGGATATGGGGGGCAGTCAGTGCGACGGGGGGACGGGGGGGAGAGAGAGAGAGAGAGTTACAATCACAGATTTCCCTGTATACATTTTATTAAAGCAGTTGAAAGCCACAGGCGGAGAAGCAGCTGTCAGCTGCTTTAACCACTTGCCGACCGTGTAACGTAGTTACACGTCGGCAAGTGGCACCCATTGTTGTGGGAGGACGTTATATAACGTCCTCCCACAATCTCGCTCCCGCGCGCCCCCTGGGGCGCGCACCTGGGAGCATCCGTGACCGCCGGGTCTATGAGACCCGGCGCATCACGGATCCCGGTAAATGGCCGCTTGGGGCGGCCGTTTACCATGTGATCGCTCCGTCAAATGACGGAGCATCACATGTAAACAAGCCGGCCGGGGGGAGAGAGGAGATGCAGCGGTGCTGTGGGCAGGATCTGAAGTGCCCACAGCACCGCTATGTGACAGGCAGGGACCCCCTGATCACCCATACACAGTCATACATGCCGCGGCCCAGAGTATCTGGGCCGCCAGTGCCTACGAGGGTCCACGCGCGGGGTCCCCCGCGCGCCCTCGCTCTAACACCCTCCTGCAATATATTGCAG
>BLSH010175806.1:296147-310202 GCA_018402905.1 Glandirana rugosa
GTGGGTGGGTGGTGAGGGGTGTGGGTGGGTGGTGAGGGGTGTCAGTGGGTGGGTGTGGGGTGTCAGTGGGTGGGTGTGGGGTGTCAGTGGGTGAGTGTGGGGTGTCAGTGGGTGGGTGGTGAGGGGTGTCAGTGGGTGGGTGTGGGGTGTCAGTGGGTGACCATTACAATTACATTTTAATTAGTAGATTAGTCCAGTTATCCTTCATACAGCAGAGTTATGTAGCAACATACCATGGTGTCTCTCTCAGCGCTCGTTACCGCCTCTCTCCTCTCCGGCAGACGTCAGCGGTGGATTCCTCAGCCCTGCCCGTCTCTCTTCTGATTTGTCAGCTACAGTCAGCAGGCGGGGCTGAGGAATCCACCGCTGATGTCTGCCGGAGAGGAGAAAGGCAGGCAGCGGGCTGGGCGGTAACGAGCGAGACACCACGGTATGACAAGACATTCGGGCGTTTCACAAATAGGAGACTTGTTAGGCGACTTGAGTCGCCTGACAAGTAGCCTCCATGCAATTTGTAACTGTTCCAACTCCGACTTAGAAAAAGGTTCCTGTACGACTTGGGGGCGACTTGCATTGACTTCTATTACAGGAGTCATTTGCAAGTCGCGTTGTGCCGAGGTCGCCCACAAGTCGGATGACGTCACCCATAATCGATTATGGGCAGTCGCTGCATCGATGCCGCATCGCGGACGTCCGAATCGCGATGCATCGATTAATTTCAGCACCCCTAGTAGGGATGGTATTGGCCAGGTGATAAGAGGTGCCTAGGTTCCTCCACACGTGGCGCTTGCCATTCAGGCCAAAGAGTTCAATCTTTGTTTCATCAGACCAGAGAATTTTGTTTCTCATGGTCTGAGAGTCCTTCAGGTGCCTTTTGGCAATCTCCGGGTGAGCTGTCATAGTGACCATTGGGTTCTTAATCACCTCCCTTACTAAGGACCTTCTCCTCTGATCGTTCAGTTTGGCCGGGCGCCCGCTATAGGAAGAGTCCTGGTGGTTCCAAACTTATTTCATTTACGGATGATGGAGGCCACTGTGCTCAATGGGACCTTTATTGCTGCAGAAATTTTTCTGTACCATTCCCCAGATCTGTGCCTCGATACAATCCTGTCTTGGAGGTCTACAGACAATTCCTTGGACTTCATGGCTTGGTTTGTGCTCTGACATGCACGGTTAACTGGCCTTTATAGGCAGGTGTGTGCCTTTCCAAATCATGTCCAATCAACTGAATTTACCACAGGTGGAATCCTTGAAATGTTTCTACAACTTGATTGATCAGCGGAAACAGGATGCACCTGAGCTCAAATTTTGAGTGTCATGGCAAAGGCTGTAAATACTTACATGTGATTTTTTTTTGTTTTTTATATTTAAAAAATTTGCAAAGATTTCAAACAAACTTCTTTCACATTGTCATTATGGGGTATTGTTTGTAGAATTTTAAGGAAAGCAACGTATTGAATTCATTTTTGAATAAAGCTGTAACGTAACAAAATGTGGAAAAAGTGAAGCGCTGTGAATACTTTCCAGATGCATTGTATCAATGATTTTGAAGCTTGATAGAATAGAGTACAACCCCAAATCCCAAAAAATTAGGACACTATGTAAAATTTACATAAAAACAGGATGTGAAGATTTGCCAATCTTGTAAACCCATATTTTACTCACAATTATTATTATACAGGATTTATATAGCGCCAGCAGTTTGCGCAGCGCTTTACAATAGAAAAACATATCAAATGTTTAAACTGAGAAAATGTACCATTGTTAGAAAAAAAATAAGATAATTTTGAAATTGATGGCAGCAACACATCTCAAAAAAGTTGGGACAACAAAAAGCTGGCAAAGTAAATGGCACTAACAAGGAAGAGCTGGAAGAACATTTTCCAACTAATTAGGTTAATTGCCAACAGGTCAGTAACATGTATTAGAGTGCCTACACCTTTGAATGAAGGAGCACAGAGACACCTTTGCACAACAGCATTGTTAGTCTGGGGGAGGGGAGTGTTAGATACACTAGCAGATTTAGATGCAGTAACAAACTGAAGCCAAACTCCATGTAGCATTTTATAAGTAGTTACAGCAACAGTTTTTTTTTTTTCCGTTTGAAAAAGGTTTTACATAAATAAAAGATGATCATTGTAAGCACCCCTTCCCATGGTAAACGTTTGTCTCAGCCCTGTAACTGCTACATTAACGGGACAGCTTGTTCTGTTGAAAAATAACAGACTTACTGGCTGGATCACCAGGTGAAAACAGGGAGGAAAGCCTTAAAAAAGAAAAGTAATGCGGCCACCACATCTAAGACTTGGTAAGTTGCAATATGATAAATGTTTGCTTTTGGGTTCAACAATGGCAGACTCTACCTTTCTCCCATGACAATTAAAATAGAGCTGACCGTAAACCTTTTTTGTTTATTTCGGAATGCACAAGGGAGGGTTTTAACCCCTGTGAGGCTTTTTCCCTCCATCTGTGCCCTCTTGGGGAGATTTTCCTTCACTTCTTGTCCCTTAGCCACTATAGGAAGTGAGCAGAAATCCCCCAAAATGAGGAAAATCCCCGATAGTCACGAGAACTAGTGTCCACACTTGAAGATTTCCCTCTATTCCTGTTCTGGTAACCACTGAAAATGTATTTGGGATTTCCTTTCACTTTCAGTGATAAGGGTCACCAGGACAAATAAAGAGGGCGCACAGGGACACAGACCGCAAATCTGAAAGGTGTTCTCTACTCCAATTACGTTACGAGATTTTCCCTACTTATCATACCTTAAAGTGATATTAAAGTCTTGGGGTTTTTTGTATAAAAATAACAAACATGTTATACTTACCTGCTCTGTGCAGTGGACCCTCCGCTTCTTGGGTCCCTCTCCGGCACTCTTGGCCCCTTCCTCCTGCCGAGTGCCCCCCAAAGTAAGCAGCTTGTTATGGGAGCACCCAACCCGAGCCACTGCTTTGTGTGTCTATTCAGACACAGAGCCTCGGTTTAGCCCCACCCCCCTCTCTCCTCATTGGCTCATTGACTCGCCGATGGCGCCCGCTGCTCTGCTGTCTCTCAGCCAATCAGGAGGGAGAGTCCTGGATAGTCGAGGCTCTTGTGCAACATCACTGGATAAAGATTGGCTCAGATAAGTATTAGGGGGGCTGCTGCACACAGAAGGTTTTTTTTATCTTAATGCATATAATGTATTAAGATAAACACAAACCTTCTGCCTTTAGAACCACTTTAAAGCGGTAGTAAACCCATCCATTTAACAGTTTAAAAACCAGTCACATTTCCGGCACGTGCCGGAAATGTAACACTCCCATTGGTTGTGCTCTAAACCAAACTGTCAAACCATCCAATGGCTGGTGTCATAGCTGATCACATGTGCAGCATCATGGCAGTTATGGATTAAACAGAGGCCAAGATGGCAGCTTCCATGGCTGAAAATGATAGGAGGGTTTACTACCACTTTAAGTTCAATTTAAATACAGATATGTACCTGACATCTAGAGCCCTGGGGACATAAAGTTAGAGCTATTCTGAAATTAGATAATCTGGCCATTGTAAATGGAACTTCTAGCTAAACTTGCTTCTTGCTGCAAAAGTAAGGAATTTCCACAATCTATTTGTGGGAAATGTATGAGTGTCATCAGTGTATAACAATTTAACAAAAATAACTTAATTTTTTTTTATTAATTACTTACAGGATCCATCAGGAACACACGAGATGCTGCTGTCAGATTCAGACCAACTCCTCCTGCTTTCAGTGACAGCAGCATAATGGTAGGAGAATCTTTATGACTGCTTTGGAATGACTGAATTGCTTCTGTTCTCTTTTTCTGGTTCATAGATCCATCCAGGCGTGTAAATGTGAAGCTTGACTCTCTACAAACAAAAATTAGGACAGTGTACTGTTTCCACGACAACAGACATTGCATGGATAAAACACATCTGACTTGGCATTAATCCTGTACTGCTTTGCATAAAATCTAGGTTACATAACTGCTAAAGGGGGAAGAGGAGGGAGGTCAAAAGGCTAAACATGGCTGGATACATGAAACCATATTATACTCCTGAGTCACAATTTGTAATAAACACTGTGATTTTTATTAAAGTGGAACTTGGAACTTCAGTCAGAAAATAATATCCTGATAGATCACTTAAGGCTGGCCCCTTTTGCAAGTGTAGCTATGTAAAACATTAAAAATAAGTACCTATACCCATAACTACTTCCCACCCACCCACAGTAGCTGTACTGCGGGCGGGTGGTAGCCCCAGGCCAGGTGACATACCTCTACGTCGCGGCCTTTGTTCCAGGTTTGGAACCCGCACAAGTACGCCCCCAGGCATCCCATGCTGTGGACACAGCATGAGTTTGGCAGGTTTTTTCAGTGATTTTGCCTGAAATTAGCTGATCGGCTGTGGTCAAATCAGGCACAGTGTTCTGTGTTTACAAAAACACAGAACTCTGAGTATTGTGTACAGCAATCTGGCTGTTTCTTCTCTGTGCAAAGTAGGGAGAAAAAAAAAAAACAGTCATATAGTCAAGTAAAAGCAGTACACATTACAGGCACTACACATTGCTAGGCATACAGTTAACCCCTTGATTTCTCCTAGATATTAACCCCTTCCCAGCCAGTGTCATTAGTACAGTGTCAGTGTACAGTATTATTACTGATCACTGTATTAGTGTCAGTGACCTTCCCCGATAGTGTCTTTTAGCTCCAGATTGCCCACGGCTCTATCACAGCCACACTAGAAGTCACTGATCACCACCATTACAGCACAGTCTATAGCTTTGTAAATTCTAGTATATATACCATAGTTTGTAGACGCTATAACTTTTCTACAAACAAATTAACCACTTCAGCCCCGGAACGATTTCCCACTTTAGGACCAGAGCACTTTTTGCGATTCGGCACTGCGTCGATTTAACTGACAATTGCGCGGTCGTGCGACGTTGTACCCAAACGAAATTGTTTTTTTCCCCACAAATAGAGCTTTCTTTTGGTAGTATTTGATCCCCTCTGTAAACAAAAAAAGAGCGTCAATTTTGAAAAAAAACAAAAAAAAAAACCAATATTTTTTACTTTTTGCTATAATACATATCCAAAAAAAAAAAAAAAAAAAGGATTGATCAGTTTTGGCCGATATGTATTCTTTCTCATATTTGTGGTAAAAAAAAAAAAAAAAGGCAATCGGCGTATATTGGTTTGTGCAAAAGTTTCTGCGTTTACAAACCATGAGAATTAGTTTATGGCTTTTTTACTTTTTTTTTTACTAGTAATGGCGGTGATCTGCGATTTTTATCGGGACTGCGATATTGCGGCGGACATGTCGGACATTTTTGACACTTTTTTGGGACCACTGACATTTATACAGCGATCAGATCTAAAAATAGCCACTGATTACTGTATAAATGTCATTGGCAGGGAAGGGGTTAAACTACAGGGGGCAATCTAGGGATTAACTGTGTTCCCTAGGCGTGGTCTAACTGTGCTGAGGGCTGGGCTGGCAGGGGCATGACAGATCTCACTGATCCCAAATACAAGGATCAGTAGATCTCTGTCATCCCGCCTGTCAGAACGGGGAGCCGCCCTGTTTACATTGGGGGTTCCCTGTTCTTCCTCTCTCACAGGAGATCGCAGGTCGCCCGTGGACATCGAGTCCGCCCTAGCTGCGCCTGCCACTCTGCAGCAGTAAATGTACGCGAGTCGGTCGTTAACAGGTTAATATACACTTATTGGGATTTTTTTTTTTTTACCAAAGACATGTAGCAGAATACATTTTGGCCAAAATTTATATAGAATTTTTTTATTGGATATGTTTTATAACAAAGTAGGATTTTTTTTTTCAAAATTTTCAGTCTTTTTCGTTTATATAATGAAAAACCTAGTGGTTATCAAATACCACCAAAAGAAAGCTTTGTTTGTGTGAAAAAAATTATAAAAAATTTGCGTAGAGTGTTGCATGACCACACAATTGCCAGTTAAAGTAGCACAGCGCTGAATAGCAAAAAAATGCTCTGGTCACGAAGAGAGTAAAACCTTCCGAAGGTCAAGTGGTTAACCCCTTTGCGCCGGCCATGTGCAAATATGAGGCCTCTTGGCGCTTGGTCCTTACTTAGCGCCAAATGTTTACATTAATTGCTGCCAATACACCTGTGCTGAGAGCATGCGCGCCCTGCTCTGCACATGCTCAGCTGCTCTCTATTCTCAGTGTTGTGTCTAAAGTCAGAGCCACTAGAGGCAGATAAGCCGACAGCTTTAAGATTTACTATTGCTAAAGGGGGAAGAAAGCAACAGGAATGACACAAACTGTGTGGAGCTAACAATGATTAGGGAGGGAGAATAGAAAAGCAGGAAGGGTGACAGGACAAACTCTGCTGCCTGGGAAATCCACAAGAGTAAACTAACAAGGATAGAGCCTTATCTTATCTCCCCGATATTCTCTCCTTTACCCTTCATTGGCAGCCTGTGAAATTCAGCACTGTAAAGCTTCTGTCAGCATTCCACTCTCTCTGAGCTAAGAAATACAATCCAGGCTGGAAATGTACATATTTTAATTACAGAAAGTGACAAGGAGAGAATCCCCATTTGACCCTCGCCAGAGAATGCAAACCTATTACGGTTTCCGAATTTAAGACCTATCTGGGCCTATCCCCCCTCATGGGCATAACTAAAAAAAAGTGAGTTGCGGTCATATTGCTCCACTGACCCAATTCACCATATGCTTGTGTTCTCTGCTTCCATGACCAGGGCTAGATATGAGCAACCAACAATTCGTAGCCTTGTTTATTCCCAATCAAGTTGTCTGTGTAGACGAATCCCTGATTACATTTTCTGGCAGTTTTGCTTTCAGTTTCTCCCCCAGCAAGCATGCCAGATATGGGGTCAAGATGTATAAGCTCTGTGACAGGGCCACAGGCTATACATATAGTTTTATGGTTTACGAGAGAAAAGGTAGTCACATGGAGCCCCCCCCAACTGCTCAGACTACACAGGGAGCACTGGCAAGATTGTTTGGGGCTTGGGGTCACACTTATTTGGAAAGGGGTACCACTTGTATGTGGACAATTATTACACGAGCGTGTCACTTTCTGGAATTGGCGCATGTGGCATCTAATCACAGAGGCTTCCCCCAACAGCTTGTAGAGTTCCGACTTAGACGGGGGAGAGGCTGCTTGAGATGTAATAATTTGCTTGCAGTGAAGAAGAGGGAAATGTTTTCGTTCTGTCCTCCATTCACGCAGACACGGCAGTCCAAATTCCAATGGCAAAAGGTGTTGTGGAGAAGCCCCTCTGTGTCCAAGAATACAACCTTAATATGGGAGGGGTGGACCTTAATGACCAGTTGTTGGCGCCGTACTTAATTGCCTGTAAGGCCAGACGCTGGTACAAAAAAAGTATGTGTATACCTTTTTGAATTGGCTCTGCTCAACGCTTCTATGCTATACAAAGCATCAGGACGAACTTGATCCTTCCTTAAATTCCAGGAAGAGATCATCACATCCCTTCTGTTTCCAGACAGTGCTGTGCCCCAATTTCCCAATGCAAATGCAGTAAGCCGGCTGCATGAGAGGCACTTCCTAAAAGTACTCTGTGATACCTCAGGCCAAAGAACACCCCAAAAAAGATGTTGTGTCTGTAGAAAATACAGGTATAGGCGCGACACCTGATCTTCTTGTTCCTCCTGTCCTGGTCAGCCTGGTCTCTGCATCAGTGAATGTTTCACTCGCTACCACACACTAGTGGAGTATTAGCATAGGGTACAGCACTGCATAGTCCTAGGGCACACTAACACAGGGTCTCGAAAGATGAGATGGCCAGCATCACATTTTGAGAGACCCTAAGCTGGAAAGTTTACTGTTAAAATAAAATTGCAAAAGAAAATTAAAAATAAAAAAGGAAAAAATAGTTGGTTTTATTCTTCTCTCTCTGTTCTCTCTCTATTGTTATAGTTGTAATTTTCTTGTTCTTCGCTCTCTATTGTTCTGCTCTGTTTTTTTTTATGCTTAACTGTACGGTTTTATTGTTACTGTTTAATCATTTTTGCTTTGCAGGTAATGTAATTCTTTTATACTTTACTGTTTACTGTGTTTTATTGTTAACCATTATTTGCATTGCAGGTACGCCATTCAGCTGCCGTAAATCAGTGACTCCAGCGCTGTAGGAGGTGATTTCACCACTACAGTTAAAAAAAAAAAAAGAGCATATATGGCAAAGCATAGGGGCAGGGGTGGACATAGGGGCGGATTGCCCATATGCTTCGGCATATATTTTTAGAACAGTGCACGTATGCCCATCATTAGAAGTGGGTGGATGCAGGGTGGTTTTCTAATGGTGGGCACACCACCAACTGATTAATTCTCTTTTTTCATTCAGAAGTTGCATGAAAAAAAAAGAACATTACAATATATGCCCAACAAGGACCAGCAACGTACTGGTATGTTGCTGTACTTTTGAGTGGTTATACCGGAATAAGGCCTGTAAGTTTAGGTATCATCTTGGTATCGTTCTTTTCAGCCGGCGGTCGGCTTTCATCCTAGCTGCTAGACTGCTTTTACAAGTAGTTGGAGGGAACGTTAACCCCCCCCACCATCTTCCATGGTTTTCTAGTGCTCCTCTGTCCGCCCGGGAAACCCGAGAAGCAGCTGGTGGTTTCGTCAGTTGACCATAGAGCTGATCAAAGACTGAATGGCTCCAATCATCTCTATGGCCTAAGAAGCCGGAAGCTACAAGCATTATATGACTTTGGTTATGCCGGATATAAACAGCACCATTGGGAAAGAATCTTATCCCACCAATCTTGATGTGGTCAGATGCTTTAAGGGCTGAGGATAGAGCTAGAGTCTAAGAGACCCCATTTTTTTTTTTAAATACCTGTCACTACCTATTGCTATCATAGGGGATATTTAAATTCCCTGTGATAACAATAAAAATGCTAAAAAAAACTGAAAGGGACACCGTAAAAGCAAAATGAATAATTAAGAAAAAAAAATGCACCCCTGTCCCCCCGTGCACACAAGGTGAACACAAGTGTCGGTCTCGTATGTAAACAACAATTTCACCATGCATGTGAGGTTTCTTCGCGAATGTCAGATTGAGGGCAGGAATTCTAGCAGTAGACCCCCTATGTAAATCTAAAGTGGTAACCTGTAAATGCTTTTAAAAATGTATATAGTTTGTCGCCACTGCACGGGTGTGCGTCATTTTAAAGCATGTCTTCTTTGGGATCTATGCACTCGGCATAAGATCATCTTTTATATTTCACCAAACATTTGGGCAATATAGCGTGTTTTTGTGCGTTAAAATTCAACAAAGTGTTTTTTTCCCAAAAAATTGCGGTTGAAAAATCGTTGCGCAAATACTGTGTGAAAAAAAATTGCAACACCCACCATTTTAATCTGTAGGGCCTCTGCTTTAAAAAACAATATATAATGTTTGTGAATTCAAAGTAATTTTCTAGCAATAAAATTTTTTATTTTCATGTAAACAAAAAGTGTCAGAAACTTGGTGGTTCAAGTGGTTAGAAGAGTGGGTGATGTTGGGCATAAAATGCCAGGACAGATCAAAGCCCCCCAAATTACCCCTTTTTGGAAAGTAGACGCCCCAAGCTATGTGCAGAGAGGCATGTTAAGTCCATGGAATATTTTATATTTTGTCACAAGTTTTGGGAAAAGTGACTTTTTTGTTTGCACAAAGTTGTCACTAAATGATATATTGCTTGAACATACAAGACCCCGAAAACCAATCACCACCTTCACAGTTTCGGAGGCCCTGAAATGTCAAAATAGCACAAACTCCCCCCAAATTATCCCATTTTGGAAAGTAGACACCCCATGTTATTTGCTAAAAGGCATGGTGAGTATTTTGCAGCTCTCATTTATTTTGGAAAATGAAGAAAGAAAAGGAAAATGTATTTTTTCTTAATTTTCAAAACTTTGTGACAAAAAGCGAGATCTGCAAAATACTTGACATGCCTCTCGGGCAAGTAGCTTTGGTTGTCTACTTCCAAAATGGGGTCATTTGGGGGGGGGGTTGTACTATCTGCGCATTTCATGGCCTCCGAAACTGTGATAGGTAGTCAAGAGTGAAATCAAAAATTTACACCCTTAGAAAGCCTGAAGGCGGTGCTTGGTTTTCGGGGTCCTGTATGTGGCTACACTGCCAAAAAGTCTCATACATGTGGTATCCCCGTGGGTGAGCAATATATCATTTCAGTAACAACTTTGTGTATTTTTTTTTTTCACTTGTGACAAAAAAATAAAATATTCAATGGGCTCAACATGCCTCTCAGCAAATTCCTTGGGGTGTCCACTTTCCAAAATTGGGTCATTTGGGGGGGGGGGGGGGTTGTACTGCCCTCCCATTATAACACCTTAGGAAATGAGGCAGTCAAACTAAAAGCTGTGTAAATTCCAGAAAATGTACCCTAGTTTGTAGACGCTATAACTTTTGCGCAACGCAATAAATACAGTATACGCTTACTTACTTTTTATTGTATTTTTTTAATAACAAAAAGTAGAAAATATTTTTTTTTTCGTTTATATCACAAAAAATGGAAAAAAAAACACGCAGAGGTGATCAAATACCACTAAAAGAAAGCTCTATTTGTGGAAAAAAAAGGATGCAAATTTACTTTGGGTACAGCATTGCATGACCGCGCAATCACCAGTTAAAGCAGCGCAGTGCAAAAAGGGCTCTGGTCATTAACCTGACGGTATGATTGTCAGATTTTTACATCTAAAAGCAGTACATTGTTTTGCACAGAAATTTTGCGTTTTATATTCTAGGCCTGTAATTCTTAGGAATAACTCACTTAAATCAGTCCAAACAACAGTCTAGTAGACATCCCGGGTATGATAAAGTTTGAAACACGAAATCATAAATTATAATATAATAAAGAACTATAAATAATTATCAAAAATAATAAAATAGTAATAAAATGTATTAAAAAATGTAATCAAATCAAAAGCACTGAAATTTGCTCATTTGCAGAATTATCGCTGTCGTCACTTTCAGTGTCTGATGATAAATTTCCCCAAAAATCAGTATCACTCAATTCTGCAAATGATTCTGATTTACTATCGGTGTTTTCTAGCTGATCAAAAACCACTTTTGATGTAAAGGGACTGGAATTCCTTATTTGGTAAGAGGCTCATTCATATGGTGAAGGCCACAAGGGCACGAGTGCATTTCAAGAATCGTGCATTCTGCTGGTGGAAAGCTGGGATTCCTTATTTACGTCTGTTTGAATAGACTCACTTTTTAATATTTATTTATTTTCACAATACTTGGGAATAATTGAACGTTATGTTTATAATGATGTTTGTGCGTTTATGCACACTTATTTTTTGTGTATATTAGTCCTGGTACCCAGCTGATCAAAAACCACTTTTGATGTAAAGGGACACTTTTTTTTTTTTTGTAGCAGTCAGAACAGATTTTTATTTAATCTCAGTTTTGTAAAAAGTTAGTTTTACATTTAGGAAAATTGAATCAATGCTTAGCCCCTTGCACCACCACAAGTCCCAATTTGCTCTGCAAGAGAATCTTGACCTTTCATCTTAATTCATCTTCTCTTCAACCTCCTGCACAGAGGAGGACACAAGGGACACTTTTTTATGCAATGGACATTCTCAAGTTTCCAGGCAGAAAGAATGACATATATAAATAAAAGTGCATGCAGGGCACTGGACAAACCACTAGGGACAAAGTGAATGTGAAATGATTTCATACAGTAATGTAATCTTACAGATTACAGTTTACTGTATGTGTTTCACTATTTGAATTTCCCGCTGGTCTCCGCCCCCGTGCGACGCTCGCAGGGAACGGAGCCCGGCATCACACAGGCATCGGGCGGAGGACACAGCCCGCAGATTCAACGGGGGGACATCGCTGGATCCTGGGGACAAGGTAAGTAACGCTGCCTGGATCCAGCGATGCAATCCCGAGTGTGGTTACCGCTCTTGGTACAGAAAGTTCACCCCGAGCCACAGTCAGGAATACCGCCCGGGGGTTAAGGGGGTAAATCCTTCCAGGGCTGAAGTGGTTAAGATAAGAGTTAGAGTGGAAGTAGAAACATATTTCTAGTTTTGAACAGTGTGGGGGAAGGGTTAGAATCTTGATCAAGTTTTATTGTTGTATGCATTTCATTTGTGGAAAGATTTTGGAGACAATCAGTGAGAGGACTTTTGCCACAAAATGAGAGGAAATGCATCTGTGACAGATGTCCCAGAAACTCAATGGGAGATTACCTCTTTCTTCCTCTTCCACTGACAGCTCTATACTAGATTGCTGTTCCCTTCAATGGTCACCAGAACAAAAAGTGAAATGGACTCTCTCAAACTGGATAACATACAACAAAAAGGACACAAATGGGACACAAAGAACAGCTTTAAATCAACACTATGCTGGTATACTCTTAGTGTTTCTTACCTGAGAGCTGTTTGAATCAATGATAAGAATGAAGTGAACTGTGAAACAATCACACTTTTGACATGTGGATCTTTCTTTTTCTGTTCAGTCAGTGCATGCATTAAAGCACTTATCTGTAATGCAAAAATGAATGGCATTTGTATGACTACACAATACATAGCATCTCAGACTAGGCTTAAAAAGTATGCAAGGGTCAATAGAATAAGAAAACCTTAGACACTTTGGGGTTAATTTACTAAAAGTGGAGAGTGCAAAATCTGGTGCATCTCTGCATAGTAATCAATCAGATTTCAAGCTTTATTGTCAAAGTTTAAAAAAGCTGAAGTTAAAAGCGGATTGGCTATCGTGCACAGGTGCACCAGGTTTTACCCTTTTCAGCTTTAGTAAATCAACCCCTTTGCCATGGTTTTATTGCTGTCTGTGTCCCCACTGAGATTCACCCCTCTATTAGTCCTGGTCCTTCCCCTGATGAAGCATATTGACGTGAAACGTGTAGGGAGGGGCTTAACTCATCATGTCATCACGCCCGCTGAGTGCAAGCCGGGGCAGAAATTTATCACTGTCTGTTGTTTCTACCTTTTTAAATTGTGAGTACCCATCTGCATTACATGTTTATTGTAAAAAAAATATATACACTATGTATGGCCTTTGTTCCTTTGCATAACATCCTGCATGTGGTTGTCTGGCTGAGCCGATTAATACTGGAGGCACCTAGGAAGTCCATGAATGGTGTTTATGCTGGTGGTTTGCTGTTGGAAGCCTGGAATCATCTATATGTTAACATGCCTTGTTGATTTCTGTGATTGGGGATCAACATAATTTGGTAAGAAGCTCATTCATGTGGTCAAGGGCACTTGTGCATTTCAAGAATTTCAAGAATCGTGCATTCTACTGGTGAAAGGCTGGAATTCCTTATTTGGTAAGAGGCTCATTCATATGGTGAAGGCCACAAGGGCACGAGTGCATTTCAAGAATCGTGCATTCTGCTGGTGGAAAGCTGGGATTCCTTATTTACTTCTGTTTGAATAGACTCACTTTTTAATATTTATTTATTTTCACAATACTTGGGAATAATTGAACGTTATGTTTATAATGATGTTTGTGCGTTTATGCACACTTATTTTTTGTGTATATTAGTCCTGGTACCCAATGTCACAGAGACAAAGTGAGGAGCAAGGCGTAAGGGAAAACTACCTAGTTAACCACTTCAGCCCCGGAAGGATTTCCAGCTTTAGGACCGGAGCCCTTTTTGCGATTCAGCGCTGCGTCGCTTTAACTGAAAACTGCGCGGTCGTGCGACGTTGTACCCCGACTTAGCGTTTTTCCCGAGGCCAGGATTTCGACCTTTAGGAAGGCCCCGACTTCACCAATTGATCCATCAAAAGGGAATGCGGAACGAGGAGTGAAACAGAGACACTGTAACCCATGGTCCTGATTATATGTGTTTTTTATTCACACGTATTTGCGTGTTTGTAGTAATATTTGTATTGCAAGTTAATAAGGGTTCATAACACTTTTATTTATTTATAATTTTTCACTCAGATAAGTTTGTCTTCATTTATTCCTTAGGGTCGAAAGGTGGTCGTCTTACGTGCTAAGAACTTTACGTGAGCACGGGAACACCGGAAGTGGT
>BLSH010175806.1:316471-331689 GCA_018402905.1 Glandirana rugosa
CAGGACTGAAAAAACGTCGTTACGGACTTGTTTTAGGACCGAAACTCGTGTGAGTTCCCGGTCTATAGCCGAGACCGCTAAGAAAAAGTCTCTGGAACCGAAGCGTGAGCAACTAAGCATGGAAACATGTCCCACACGCTGTACACCGCGGAGCCCACTTCCGAGGCTCCAGAGGCACCCTAGACTTAAACCACGAAAGAAATGAAGTCTTTGGCGGTATACCCTTATAGTCCCTCTAAAGGAATGGAAACCACCTTCGGAAGGAATGAAGGAGAGGGTCGCAAGACCGCCTTGTCCCTATGTAGGATCAGGTACAGAGACTTGCACGATAGTGCTGCTAATGCAGACACCGTCTGGCGGAAGTGATGGCAACTAAAAAGGCCACCTTCTGCGACAGCAATTGTAAGGAAATCTCCCTGATATTCCCATATGGCGGTTTCTGAAGTAAAGAAAGCACCAAATTCAGATCCCACGGAGACCTCGGAGCCTTCACCCGAGGCGCCACATGTCGCACACCCTGTACAAAGGTACGAATCAACGAGTGCGAAGCCAAGGTCTCTGAAAAAGAATCGCCAGAGCCGATATCTGGCCCTTGAGTGTGCTCAAAGCCAGGATTTTGTTCAGGCATTGCTGCAAAAAAGTCAGGACCCTGGACACGACATAAGAGCGAGGGTTATGACCCTCCGCCACGCACCAAGCTATATAAGCCTTCCAGTGGTGGTGAGAAGTCTTGCAGGAAGTACACTTGCAAGCCTTCAACAACGTAGGGATCACTGAGTCAGCGACTCCCCTGTCTCTTAGCACATGGGACACAATAGCCAAGCTGTCAAAACCTGCGAGGGTAAAGCAGGGTGCAAGATGGGCCCCTGAGACAGAAGGTCGTCTCTCAGCAGGAGCCGCCAAGGGGCGTCTGCTACCATGTGCACCGCGTCGGCGTACCAAGTGCGCCGAGGCCAATCTGGAGCCACCAGGATTATTGGTATCCTCTCCGCCACTATCCTGCGTATCAATCGCAGAGGCAGTTTTATCGGAGGGAAAGCATACAGAAGGCGGTAATGGCCCCAGGGGGCCACCAGAGCATCTGTGGCCACTGCCAACGGATCCTTTGTTCTGGACACAAAGGTCTCCACCTTGTGATAGAATCGAGACGCAATGAGATCCACGTCTGGCGTCCCCCATCTGCAGCAAATCTAATTTAACACCTCCGTGTGGAGAGACCACTCTCCCTGGTCCAGCGTCTGGCGACTGAGAAAGTCCGCCTGCCAGTTCTCCACACCAGGAATGTAAATGGCAGAGATTGCCGGAACGTGACGTTCCGCCCAACGTAGTATCAGAGCTGCCTCCGCCGCAGCTGCTGGACTCCTTGTCACTGCTGTGGTATTGTCCGATTGATTTCGAATCGGACGACCCTGCAATCTCACCCAGTAAAAAAAGGCACAATCTGAGTGCTCTCAGCTACAGGACAATGATGGGGAGGCGAGCCTCCTGCGCCGACCAACGGCCCTGGGCAGACAGCTGCCCCAGGATCCCTCCCCAGCCTGAAAGACTGGCATCCGTGGTGATGATCACCCACTGAAGGGGCAGGAACGACTTCCCCTGAGTCAGGGTCGAGTCCCGAGTCACCAAGCCAGAGACGCCCTGGTCTGGGAGCTCAGACGGATCTGAAAGTCCAGGGACCGAGGGGACCTGTCCCACCGAGCCAGAATTGCTCGCTGAGGGAGACGAGCGTGACTCTGAGCGAAATGCCTCGAACGACGAGACCATGAACCCTAGCAACCGCATACAGAACCTGCCCACTGCAGAGACAGCAACTTGGCTGGAGGGAGGAACACCTTCGCCTGTTCTGTGTCCAGAATTAGACCCAGATACTCCAGGCGACGGGATGGAGAGACCGACGACTTCTGCAGGTTGAGTAACCAACCGAAGTCCTGCAGCGATGTCATTGTGAGTCTAACATTCTCCTCCAGAACCGAAGTGGACTCCGCTTGCAGGAGCAGGTCGTCTAGGTGGGCTACCACCGCAATGCCTCTCTGTCAGAGCAACTCCAACACCAGGGCTAGCAGTTCTGTGAAAAACTCGAGGTGCTGAGGCCAGGCCGAAGGGGAGTGCCAAAAATTGAAAATGGAGGTCTCCCACTGCAAAGCGCAGGAAGCGCTGATGCCGTGGACGAATGGGTACATGGAGGTACGCATCCCTGATGTCCAGGGACGCCCAAAATTCCCCCTGATGATGGGTGGCCACGGCCGAGCGGATAGATTCCAACCGGAATTTCCGTGCCCTGACATACCGGTTCAGGGCCTTTAGGTCCAGTACTGGCCGAACCCCCCCCCCCCCTTTTCGGGAACCACAAATAGATTCGAGTAGAAACCTCGAAACCTCTCTTCCGAAGGCACTGGCATGGTCACCCCCTGGACCGAAAGTGCTGCTTGGACAGCCCCAAAAAGAGCCTCCCGGCGGACCTGCGGGAGCCCCAAGTTTGATGGGAAGAACCTGTCTGGGGGTAGAGTGTTGAACTCTGTCCTGTACCCGGTGGACACCACTTCCCGGACCCAACGATCGGGAATGTGGGCCAGCCACCGGCCTGCGATCACAGAAGACGCTCCCCCACCCGGATTCCGGGTGGGGGCAACCCATCAGGCTGAAGAGGACTTGTCCTCCGCTTTTTTTAGTTTCGCGCTGCCACTGCCGGTACCCGGCCCCTGCAGCGACCTTACTGTGTCTACGGCAAAACTTACACCTCCAGGCTCTGGGAAGAAGGGCACTTACCTCCTGTGAAATCCTTAATGATCTCACCCAGCCGTGGACTGAATAGAAGTCCACCCTGAAAGGGAAGGTCTGTGGAAGCATGGTCACTGGACCAGAAACCCAACCAGAGTACCCGTCTGAAGATACAGCAACACTGCTACCCTGGATCACATAGGCAGTAAATCAACGGCCGCATCACCAAGGTACTAGTGACCTCGGAGCAAATACAGCCCTCTGCCGCGTATCCAGCAGGCGGCCGCAGTCCAGAATATTCTGGAGCTCCGCCATACGCTCAGACAGATATCGCGCTGCCATGGCGGACGTCAGGGCTGGCCGCAGAGTAGAGCATGCCACCAGGAAGAGCGACTTTAACAGCGCCTCTGTCTTTTGTCAGCGGAGCCCTTGAAGGCAGGGACCCCTTCCAGAGGAATTGTCGTCGTCTTAAGGCGAGCTATCGGCGGGACCCCAAGGCGACTCCAATTTTTTTTTTTTAAACTTTCCTCAAGGGATAGCGAGCAGCGAACCGTTTGGACCTATGTCCCTTGGAGTGTGGGGGGAAACCAGAGCACCGGAAGGAAACCCACGCATGCACAGGGAGGACATGCAAGCCTCAGGCAGGTCATGGTTAGGATCGGAGCCAGCAAGCATTATGCTGCCAGGCGCAAGTGCTACCCACTACACCACTGTGCTGCTCCAAAAGAATGCTGCAGACGCTGCCATTTACAATAAACAAGGTGATCAGCAAATTGAACATGTGGGTAAGCCTTGGGTGCCCTAGGGGGCCTGGAGGACCACACACACATGCGCAGAAATCAGCGAGTCGCCATTCTGGCTCAGTCGCATCGTAGTGCGATACCAATCATAATGGCGCAGCCGCCGTCCCCTGATCCTCTTCTCCGTCCGAGGGACCTTCCAGACCAAAATCCTCCCTTGAAAAGCAAGGAGGAGGGGGACGCTTCTTGGGGGGCCCTGGGGAGAATTCACTAAAGACCACCACAGCTGGTCCAGAAAAGCCCCTTGCGCAGATTGCGCCGCCGCTGATTGCTCCTAGCATGTTCAGCTCCCTTAGTAACACATAGATGCATACTAAAAATTAAAGGCACCCCCACACAGCCGCACACCACCGCCCCACAGTGCACCAGGGAACCCAGGAGGACTGCACCCGCTGCCACCAGCACCCACAGGAGAGCCCAGCTATACTTGCTGTTTGCAGCCATAACCCTGAGGATCGTTAGAGAGCCGCGCCGTCAGGAGCACACACCGTTCCAAAGTGAAAGTAAAAACTGTAGACACGTTTTTGCATAAGCAGGGATTCCAATATGGCCGCCGTTGAACACTAGAGGCCGAAAAACACCTGCAGGGAACGTGCAGTACCGCAAATGGCCGCTCTGAGCGCTAGCGGGAAAGCCCCATAGGCCCAATATGTTTTTTTTTTGGGTCGTCGGTCCCCCCTTTCCGCCCCTAAAAAGGGGGGGAAGGAAGGGACTCTCACTCACCACTCCGGACGACGCCATGGGTAGCCACCCAGTTGCAGACCTTCCGCCCCTGCTTGGGCGGTATGCTGCAGGCCAGAAAATCGCCCTTCCCGAATCGCATCCGGGGCAGGGCGTAAGGGGGGGATCACCCCAGGCCGCCCGCACGGAACGGGCACGATGCGGCGGGTCCCCATACGGCGGGACTGGCTCGCATCAGTCGGCCAGGCCGGGGAAAGTACAGAACCCATGGACTCTCTATGCCCCGACCGGCTTCTTGATAGCAGATCAATTGCTTGATAGAAGAAAAATAAAAGTAAAAGAAAATTAAATAAAAAACGGTCACAAACAGGACCGCAATTCCCCTGAAGGGAAGCCAGGTCAACTCCTTGCAAACTAGGCATTGAAACTGAAGAGCTAATGCTATGAGGGGGTTTATGTGGGAAGAGAGGACGGCCCCCATGGGAGGGGCCAGCTGTTTCTTTTCCCTGCCTAGTTAACTCCTAGTGAGACCAGCATAAACCCCACACGTAATGGAGAGCTGCGTCTGTCAGTGAACGATAGGAGAAAATGCTCCTTTCTGTTCTGAATACAAGCCTAAGCATATGTCAAGCCAAAAGTATTGCAGGTATGAGATATCACTTCCAGTTTATGTGTCTATATTCTGCAAGTCTGGTGCAGACATCACATCTGGTGTGCAGCGTGGAGCAGCAGGAAAGTGAGTGCGGTCCAGAGTGGAGCAGAGCAACTAGCAGATGTGCAAAACGGGAATATAGCAGAAGGTAAGCGGGACCAAAGAGAGGATTGAGTGGCAAAGGATCGGCAGAGCTGGGGGACTAGAGCAAAAGAAGATGAGCAGCGTAGGAGTAATATAGTGGGAGGTGAGTGGGGACTGGCGAGAGAGGAAGATCAGCAAACAAGAGGCAGCAGAGCTGGGGGTACTACTGAATGGGTACAAAAAAAAAGACAGATAAAGAGAACTGCAAACAGGACCATAATAGTAAGCCTCCAGGGTATCATTGACCTAAGGCAAAAAGATATCTTAAACAACCATATGAAAAAATACAAAAAGCCTTTATTAGTTCCAAAAATCGTGCAGTAAAAATAGAAAGGCAAAACTAACTTCCTTTACCTAAAAAAGACAACATTGTCTAACAAAAGGGTGCGTCTAGACGCCAAATTCATACAGTCCTTTCAAACAAATCATGACATATATATACAGTGGTACCTCGGTTCACAAACGCTTCTTTTCACGAACAACTCTGTTCACGAACAGAAGAGTTCACAAAAATTTGCTTCGGTTCGTGAACTTTGCTTCGGTTCACGAACACGATTTGCGGCCATTTTTCCCTGCTCTGGTGAGATTGTGGGTCACAGAGAGACACTGAAAGTGTACAGTACTGTGAAGACACTTACAGTACAGTATTGAGAAGCTTTTTGGTGTGCCTTTTAGCACATACATACTGTACATCCAGTATGGCTCCAAAGAAAATGCAGAGTAAGCATGGTGGCAAGAAGAAAGTGCGGACCAGTAACGCAGGTGACAAGAATGTGCAAGGCTTAGTGTTTTCTCTCTTCATACTGTCCTGTACTGTACTTTTTTTCATAGTTTCGTGGTTCAAAAACAAAAAAAAAAAAGTTCAGAATGGATTAACCTAATTTACATTGAACCCTATCGGAAAATTTGCCTTGGTTCACGAGTCGGTTCACAAATTAAAGCGGAGTTCCACCCAGTTAAAAATCAGCAGCTACAAAAAGTGTAACTGCTGACTTCTAACAATCGGACACTTACCTGTCCCAGGCTCCAGTGATGAGGTCGCCCAAGGGCTCGCTCTTCTCCCCCTCCCCTTGGCGGCGCCAGCATCACAAGTGTGGGCACCCGGCTTTGGCTTCAAGTTGCGTTGCGCCTTGTGAAAGGTCGGCATATCTTCTGGGGCCTGTGACATGTCCCAGAAGATCGCCAAGAGGGAGGGAGAGGAAGGTGAACTTCCTTCCAGCTCCGCGGCTCTAGGAGAGGAAGTACACCTGGGACCCTGTGAAAACAGGGTCCCCCCCCCAAAAATGACATGCCAATTGTGAAATGTAGGGGGTCACCTTCCTTTAAACGGGAAGTTCCACTTTTGGGTGGAACTCCGCTTTAAGTTCATGAACCGAGGTTCCACTGTATATAAAGGAATCTAAACGAGGGGCTGTATATAAATCCCACCAAAAAATGTCCTAGGAGTGATGCTGCTGGCATAGCCATCAAAAATTAAAAGACAAACAACCAGTCAAAAGGGAGAGCTGGGGCGTGAAATCGCAGCCAAGGGCTCAAAAATATGTTTGCCAATGCAGCACACTCCATGGGAAGGACACCCGGGTGTAACAAAATTAAAGTTACTTTAGGGGAAGCAAGGTATCAAGGTCAAATAACACTGACAGATAATAAAGTAGCCCAATGCCTCTATGTACTAATTAGAAAGGACATCCATTGATATTAGGTAAATGGATGGCATCAATATCATAAAAGGAGTCAGCATGGAGCCAAAGCTCCATAGTCATATGCATAGAAGCAAAGCGGAGTGGACAGGGAGAAAACAGCAAGAAGCCAAGCAGCAGCAGATGGCAAAATGCAGGCACCTAGAGAGAGAAACAATAGGCTGTGTAATACACTCCACATGTATGGGATTAGTCATCCAATTATGCCCCACTGAGCAGAGCTGGGGTATTACTGAGCAGGGGATCTGCTGAACGAGGGTACTAATGAGCTGGGGATCTGCTGAGTGGGCCAGATTTCTCCTGGACCCCTTTAAATCAAATAGAAAATCAACACACACAGAGCATTTGCCAAGCTTCAAAAGCATAATTGAAGCATCAAAAAAGCATCTTGAAGAGGTAGGTGCTTTAATGTGTGTTAACCACTTCACCCCCATCACCGTAAATAGGCGGCGGCTCCTTTGAGTGTCTGTATCGGGATATAGCCTGCAGCAAGAAAGACCACTGCGCAAATACCGTGTGACAAAAAGTATTGCAACGATCGCCATTTTATTCTCTAGGGTGTTTGAAAAAAAAAAATATCATGTTTGGGGGTTCTAAGTAATTTTCTAGCAAAAAAAAACCTGTTTTTAACTTGTAACCAACAAATGTAAAAAAGGGCCCCGGTGGCTAAGTGGTTAAAGTTGAAGCGAATGTACATGAGCCCCATATGATACCGCCCACTTTGTGAGGCTCCAGTTTTGTTAGCAACAATAAAAACAACACAGAGAAGAGAGGGGAGGGACCTGTGTAATTTACTGTACTTCAAGATACAGAATTTACAGGTACGCTAAAATTTCTCTTATCTTTATAGTGCAGGGCAAGGCAGAGGAAGCGATTCATAGACCATAGGACGTCCCCACAATAAACAGCTGCAACAGCCCCACAGGGGGAAAAGAAGGCAGCCAACGGGACCTAAAACAACTGTTAACAGGAGCAATAGCGCATTCTAAACATCCTCCTAGCAAGCCGTGTGGGAGAACATGAAACAGAATTTAGGCAGCCTCTCCGCTCAATGGTTTTAGGCTTCCTAAGGTAATGCTTTTCAAATACAGCAGTCAGAATGGCCACAAAAAGTCTCAGTGCAAACTCTTACCTGCTAATAATAACTTTTCCTTCATTCTGCATTGATTCATATATTTTTCTTTCTTCAGGTGAAAGTTTGATGTGCTGGACATAAACTTTACGTTCTGGCAATTGCAGTACTGGCTTTCCTTTAACTTTTGTTGTTTTTGTCCTCCTCAAGGTGATATTTTTAATAAGCGCTTGTAATCGGCTAAAAGAAAAAAAATTAATGTGTTAGTTGTTATGTATACAGATGTATTGTAATTATGATTTAAAATATTACATGTGTATACAGATTTATAATATATAAAGTCAATGTTTTTCATTCTTTAAAAGGAATACAAAGAAATCTGCGAGTGGGGGAGGGAAGGGAGGCATAGCTGGAGTCTGAATGGGATCTGCACACCCACAGCCAAGCAGGTAACAGCACAGCGTCAGAAGTTCATTGCTCTGAAGAAGACTGGCATCAGTGAAGAAGTGAAGAGAAGATTTCTACAGGAACCAACTGATGGAAACAATTAACCCATTCCTTACCGGCGTATAGTAAAAATGCGTCGGCAAGGTGTACTCCCCATCCTGGGTGGACGTCATAGGACGTCCTCCCGTTTTCGCCCCCAGGGGCCCGCACTGCGGCGATCGAGGATCGGGCGTGTCCCTCGGGACTCAGCCCATCCCCGATCGGGGTAAAGAGCCAATAAATTTGGCTCTTTACCACGTGACCGGCTGTGTCCTATCACAGCTGGTCATTTACTATGCAACTGTATTCCCCTGCACGCTGCTCGTGCGCGCCGCTCGGGGTTGCGGCTTGTCCCTCGGACAAATCCCAACCCCGATCAGGGTAAAGAGCCAATAAAATTGGCTCTTTACCACATGACCGGCTGTGTCCAATCACAGCCAGTCACAAATGTCAACAAAGTTGCTACTGTGATATTACCTGTGCCAGATTGCCCCCTGAATAAAAGGAGGACCTGTCATCGCCAGTCCATCAGAGTACCTGTCTGTGAGCTCATCTGGAGTACCTATCTCCCCATCTGGGGTACTTGTCACCAGAGTACCTGTAACCCCATCTGAAATACCCGTCACCAGAGTACCTGTCACCAAAGTACCTGTCACCAATCAGAGTACCCGTCACCCCATCTGGAGTACCTATCACCAGAGTACCCGTCACCCCATCTGGGGCACCTGTCACCAGAGTACCCGTCACCCCATCTGGGGTACCTGTCACCAATCAGAGTAACCGTCACCCCATCTGAAGTACCTGTCACCAAAGTACCTGTCACCAAAGTACCTCTCACCAGAGTACCTGTCACCAATCAGAGTATCTGTCACTAGAGTACCTGTCACCAATCAAGAGTACCTGTCACCAGAGTACCTGTCACTAGAGTACCTGTCACCAGAGTACCCGTCACCAAAGTGCCCGTCACCAAAGTGCCCGTCACCAAAGTGCCCGTCACCAATCAGAGTACCCATCACCCCATCTGGAGTACCCGTCACCCCATCTGGAGTACCCGTCACCCCATCTGGAGTACCCGTCACCCCATCTGGAGTACCCGTCACCCCATCTGGAGTACCTGTCACCAAAGTACCTCTCACCAATCAGATTACCTGTCACCAAAGTACCTGTCACCAGAGTACCTGTCACCAAAGTACCTGTCACCAGAGTACCTTTCACCAATCAAGAGTACCTGTCACCAGAGTACCTGTCACCAATCAGAGTACATGTCACTAAAGTACCTGTCACCAATCAGAGTACCTGTCACCAGAGTACCTGTCACCAGAGTACCTCTCACCAGAGTACCTGTCACCAATCAGAGTATCTGTCACTAGAGTACCTGTCACCAATCAGAGTACCTGTCACCAGAGTACATGTTGCCAACCAGAGTACCTTTCACCAATCAAGAGTACCTGTCACTAGAGTACCTGTCACCAGAGTACCCGTCACCAAAGTGCCTGTCACCAAAGTATCTGTCACCAATCAGAGTACCCATCACCCCATCTGGAGTACCCGTCACCCCATCTGGAGTACCCGTCACCCCATCTGGAGTACCTGTCACCAGAGTACCTCTCACCAGAGTACCTGTCACCAATCAGAGTATCTGTCACCAGAGTACCTGTCACCAGAGTACATGTCACCAGAGTACATGTCGCCAACCAGAGTACCTTTCACCAATCAAGAGTACCTGTCACCAATCAGAGTACGTGTCACTAAAGTACCTGTCACCAATCAGAGTACCTGTTACTAGAGTACCTGTCACCAACCAGAGTACCTGTCACCAGAGTGCCTGTCACCAGAGTACCTGTCACCAGAGTACCTGTCACCAGTCCAAGTACCTGTCACCAGAGTACCTGTCACCATGTCCAGAAAGAGATTATACACTACATAAGAGGCATATCAGATGCTGAGCCTGACCGGTGAGAGCAGCGGGGAGCTCTCACCGCCCAGTCACCGGTTCTGATTCCGGTTCTGGTTTCCAAATACGTGCCCGCTGAAGACAGTACATCTTCATCCGAATTTGAGGAGGAAGCAGTCCATCCTAAAAGAAGACGGACTGAAGACCAGGCAGCAACCAGCAGCGCCGGACACCCCAATGGCCAATTGGCAAATGCCAACAGCGATAGATCTCAGGAGGAAGTGTCCAGTACAAGCGCTGGCATTTCGCGCCAAAGAATTAGGGCCCAAACCCAGCTCCTGCAGGCCTTGGCAAACCCATTGTGGCTGCCTTCTATCACAGGGTCAGCCACAATCCCCCCTTTCATAGGACAGCCAGGTGTTCAAGTCAACACAGAAGGGTTCTTGGAAATAGATTTTTTAAATTTATTTTTCTCTGACGAGTTGGTCCAAAACATTGTGGACCAAACCAATCTTTTTGCTCATCAATTTATGGCAAACAAACCCAACTCAAGTTATGCCTGACCCCTAGAATGGAGACCCATAACCGTGGAGGAGTATAAAGTGTTTTTAGGCCTGACACTCAACATGGGGCTTACAAAAAAGAACGAATTGCACACGTATTGGTCTACCCACCCCATGCCAGTTTTTTCAAGTGTCATGACCAGCATTTTAGTGACAACACGCAGTGCCCCCCCCCCCCAAATCATCCCGACTTTGACAAGTTATTCAAAATTTGCCCCCTTATTGATTATTTCTCCAAGAGGTTTTCCGAGCTTTACATCCCTGACAAAAAAAGGGATTTTATTAAAACTTACCGTAAAATCCTTTTCTCCGAGTTCACTGACAGACGCAGCTCATCATGACGTGTGGGGTTTATGCTTGTCCCACTAGGAGTTAACTAGGCAGGGAAAAGAAACAGCTGGCCCCTCCCATGGGGGCCGTCCTCTCTTCCTACATAAACACCCTCATAGCATAGCTCTTCAGTTCGTACACAAGCCGTACAAGAACAGAGCACAGAGGGGTGGGTGCTGCGTCTGTCAGTGATCTTGGAGAAAAGGATTTTACGGTAAGTTTTAATAAAATCCCTTTTTCTCCTATCGTTCACTGACAGATGCAGCTCATCATGACGTGTGGGGACGTCCCCAAGCTGTGTCAAAAGAGGGGTGGGTAAACGCTAACAACAGTACCCAACTGAACTTCTAAGGAGGCGCCAGACGTGCCTACACTGCCGCCTGCAAAACTTTGCGGCCAAAACCAGCATCCGAAGATGCAAACACATCAACTTTATAAAACTTAGTGAAAGTGTGAACCGAGGCCCAAGTGGCCGCCTTGCACACCTGTGACACCGAGGCCTGGTGTCTGAAAGCCCAGGAAGTGCCAACAGCCCGGGTAGAATGAGCCGTGACCGGAAAAGGGGGAACCTTGCCCCGAACAGAATACGCATGGATCGCGGTCTGTCTGATCCAACGAGAAATCGCAGCCGACGAGGCCGCCAACCCTTTGCGCGGGCCTTCTGGCAACACAATCAAAGCATCAGCTTGTCGAAAAGAAGCTGTAGCAGCCAAGTACACTCGTAAGGCCCTCACTACATCCAAAGCATGCAATTCAAACTCCTTTGGGTGCGATGGACGAGGGCACAATGAAGGAAGAACAATATCTTCATTAATGTGAAAGGAAGAAACCACCTTCGGAAGGAAGGAAGGAAGGAGAGGGTCGCAAGACTGCCTTATCCTTATGCATGACTAAGTAGGGAGACTTGCACCATAGTGCTGAGAATTCAGACACCCGTCTGGCGGAAGTGATGGCAACTAAAAAGGCCACCTTCTGTGACAGCAGTTGTAAGGAAATCTCCCTGATACTCTCATAAGGCGGTTTCTGAAGAACAGAAAGCACCAAATGCAGATCCCACGGAGCCATCGGAACTTTTACCCGAGGCGCCACGTCTTGCACACCTTGTACAAAGGTACGAATCAACGAGTGTGAAGCTAAAGGTCTCTGAAAGAGAATCGCCAGAGCCGATATCTGGCCCTTGAGAGTACTCAAAGCCAGTTTTTTGTTCAGGCCCTGTTGTAAAAAAGTCAGGACCCAGGACACGACAGAAGAGCGAGGGTTATGGCCCTCCACCTCGCACCAAGCAATATAAGCCTTCCAGGTGCGGTGATAAATCTTGCGAGAAGTACACTTGCAAGCTTTTAACAAAGTAGGGATCACTGAGTCAGCGACTCCCCTGTCTCTCAGCACCTGGGACTCAATAGCCAAGCCGTCAAAGCCAGCGAGGGTAAAGCAGGGTGCAAGATGGGTCCCTGAGACAGAAGATCGTCTCGCAGCGGGAGCCGCCTAGGGGCATCTGCCACCATTCGCACCACGTTGGTGTACCAAGTGCGCCGAGGCCAATCTGGAGCCACCAGGATTATTGGTATCCGCTCCGCCACTATCCTGCGTATCAATCGCGGAAGCAGTCTTATTGGAGGGAAAGCGTACAGAAGACAATAACTGCCCCAGGGGGCCACCAGAGCATCCGTGGCCACTGCCAACGGATCCTTCGTTCTGGACACAAAGGTCTCCACCTTGCGATTGAACCGAGACGCCATGAGATCCACGTCCGGCGTCCCCTATCTGCGGCAAATTTGATTGAACACCTCCGGGTGGAGAGACCACTCTCCCTGGTCCAGCATCTGGCGACAGAGATAGTCTGCCTGCCAGTTCTCCACACCTGGAATGTAAATGGCTGCGATCACCAGAACGTGAAGTTCCGCCCAACGTAGTATCAGAGCTGCCTCCGTTGCTGGACTCTTTGTGCCGCCCTGATGGTTAACATACGCCACTGCTGTGGCATTGTCCGATTGAATTCGAACCGGACGACCCTGCAATCTCACTGTCCAGATTGCTCTCAGCTCCAGAACGTTGATGGAGAGGCGAGCTTCCTGTGCCGACCAACGGCCCTGGGCAGACAGCAGCCCCAGGATCCCTCCCCAGCCCGAAAGACTGGCATCCATGGTGATGATCACCCACTGGAGGGCCAGGAACAACTTCCCCTGAATCAGGGCAGGGTCCCGAAGCCACCAGGTCAGAGACGCCCTGGTCTGGGAGCTCAGACGGATCAGAAGGTCCAATGACCGAGGGGACCTGTCCCACCGAGCTAGAATTGCTCGCTGAAGGAGACGAGTGTGACTCTGGGCAAATGGTATCGCCTCGAACGACGAGACCATGAGCCCCAGCACCCGCATACAGAACCGTAATGAAGACTGACGGTGCGACAAGAGGGTGCGCACTGCCGACTGCAGAGACAGCAACTTGGCCGGAGGGAGGAATACCTTTGCCTGCTCCGTGTCCAGAATTAGACCCAGATACTCCAGGCGATGGAATGGAGAGACCGACGACTTCTGCAGGTTCAGTAACCAGCCGAAGTCCTGCAGTGAGGTCATTGTGATACCCACATTCTCCTCCAGAGCCGAGGCGGACTCCGCTCGTAGGAGCAGGTCGTCTAGGTAGGCTACTACCGCAATGCCTCTCTGTCGCAGCAACGCCAACACCGGTGCTAGCAGTTTTGTGAAAACTCGAGGTGCTGAGGCTAGGCCGAAGGGGAGTGCCACAAATTGAAAATGGAGGTCTCCCACCGCAAAGCGCAGGAAGCGCTGATGTCGTGGATGAATGGGTACATGGAGGTACGCATCCCTGATGTCCAGGGACGCCAGAAATTCCCCCTGATGAAGGGCGGCCACGACCGAGCAGATAAATTCCCTCCGGAACTTCCGCGCCCTGACATACCGGTTCAGGGCCTTCAGGTCCAGTACGGGCCGAACCCCCCCCCTTTTTTGGGAACCACGAAAAGATTTGAGTAGAACCCTCGAAACCTCTCTACTGGGGGCACTGGCACGATCACCCCCTGGTCTGAGAGTGCTTGTACAGCCCTAAAAAGGGTCTCGCGGCGTTCCTGCGGGAGCTCTAAATTTGATGGGAAGAACCTGTCTGGGGGTAGAGTGTCGAACTCTATCCTGTACCTGGTGGACACCACTTCCCGAACCCAGCGGTCGGAAATGTGAGCCAGCCACCTGCCTGTGAACCCCAGAAGACGTCCCCCCACCCGAAATCCGGGTGGGGGCAACCCATCAGGCTGAGGAGGACTTGTCCTCTGCCTTTTCGGTTTTGCGCTGCCACTGCCGTCTTCCGGCCCCTGCAGCGACCTTACCGGAGCGGGTCCCTTTACCTGCTGCGCCCGGGGCGCGAAAAAACTTCTTCTGACCCGAAGGAGGGGGCCCCTGTCTGCGGCGAAACTCACGCCTGCGGGGCTCTGGAAAGAAAGTACTCTTACCTCCCGTGAAGTCCTTAATAATCTCATCCAAGTGTGGACCAAATAGACGTCCACCCTGAAAAGGGAGGTCAGCAAGACCTTTTTTGGAAGCGTGATCACCGGACCAAGAACGCAACCAAAGTATCCGTCTGAGTATGACGGCAAATATCGTTATTCTGGATAACATCGGCAGTAAATCAACGGCCGCATCACAAAGGTACTTGAAACCTTGGAGCAAAAACTCAGCCTTCTGCGGCGCATCTATCAGGCATCCGCCTTCCAGGTCCTTCAGGAGCTCTTCCATACACTCGGACAGATGTTGCGCCGCCATGCCGGACGCCAAGGCTGGTCGCACAGCGGAACCTGCCACCAGGAACAGCGACTTTAAAAGCGCCTCTGTTTTTCTATCAGCGGGATCCTTAAAAGAAGGAGTCCCTTCCAGAGTCGGAACCGCAGGCCGTACCGCCGCGTTGTAGACAGGCTCACATACCTTCTCGAGGACTTCCTGGACCTTCCGCCTACGGACTATCTACGCGGCGTCTTCCGACTCAAAAACGAGGTTCCAAAGTTCATGGAAACACTACGCCGGCAACTAAATGACGGCTACAATAGGTCTTATTGCTATAAACGGCAGTATGAGTCTGCCTATGAAACCAACGCAAGAACCAGGCCACTAGTGCGAAGGTTTTTTCCAGAACGACTGGAGGGAAAAGTCCCACCTGCAGATAAACCAGGTGTG
>BLSH010175806.1:375525-397028 GCA_018402905.1 Glandirana rugosa
AGGGTGGGTGTATACTTTTGTCACAAGTTTGGTGTGTACATTCCATAACGGCGTTAGCAATCTCGCTCTCGGGCGACAAACGTTGCAACTTAAAAATCTCCATTGGCGACGTTTAAAATTTTTTTTACAGGTTAGCACTTTTGAGTTACAGAGGAGGTCTAGTGCTAGCATTATTGCTCTCGCTCTAACGATTGCGGCAATACCTTACATGTGTGGTTTGAACACTGTTTTCATATGTGGGTGGGACGTACATATGCGCTCGCTTCTGCACGCAGCTCGAGGGGAGGGGGCGCTTTAAATTTTTTTTTTTTTTTTTAATTATTTTTTTACTTTATTTTTTTTACACTGTTCTTTTTTTAAAAAAAAAATGATCAAAAGCATACCAGGACCTCTTAAATATGAGATCTGGGGTCAAAAAGACCTCAGATCTCATATTTACAGTAAAATGCAAAAAATAATTATTTGGAAAAAAATGACAGTGCAAAAAAAAAAAAAAAAAAAAATTGGCCCTTAGAGTCTGTTGAGCGGAAGTGACTTCTGACATCATTTCCGCCCTGCCATATTATGGAGCCGAGTGAGTGGCTTCAGCCGCTCAGTCGGCTCACGGATACAGGGAGGGGACGGATCTGATAAGGAAAGCGGCGGGAGGGCACCTCTTCCGCCGCTAATAAAAGTGATCTCGCAGCGAATGTGCAGCTAAGACCACTTTTATCATGTGCAGAATCGCCAGAAGAAAAAAAACAATGTCTGAATGGTGCCTGTAGCTGAAGGCACCATTCAGATATCACCACTCAAAGGCAGAGATGTCATAGGACGTCCGCCTAAATAGAAGTGGTTAATCTATGAGGGCACCTAAAGGGCCTTCATCATTGGTGCTTCTAGGTGCTCAGGCAGAAATCTGCAGATACCTCTATATGTCTATTTCATATACTACCAGTTTAGGCAGTGAGCGGTTTTGCTAATTAACTGTCACACATTTTTATATTATCTCATGTTATTTCTTTGAGATTTTTATTAATTTAAACATGTAAGCTCACACACAGCCAGTCATTTAGTCCTTCACTTATTTTTAAACAAAAGACGCAGGAAAAACGAAAAATTGTAATAAAGCATTATATATTAATAGTTTGGTCCACAACCACATTGAGGTAACCCCTTTATATGCTGCAGATTAAAATATAAAGCCAGAGCTCTGGAATGAGTGTTTGGGAAACACTGCTATATACAATATGATATACAGTATTTCCTCACTGAAGCCAAAATAGACTCAATCCAAACTTCAGTATAAAATGACATTTAACACTAAAGGATTGCTGCCTCCTACAAAAGGATTTTTGTACTCCATGTAAAATAATTTTCTTGGAGTCAATTGAGGGACACAGTCATTCAACTTTGGTTATATCATTGCCTACAGGAGGACTGGACACTGGCAAACAAAAATACTGTAGATCACCCCAGGATAATCCCTAATACTACCAGCATGCCCCATTTGTCGACAAGCAGTATCAAGAACATGATCATAAAAACAGTGGTGGGATCTGTGTGACCCAAGAAAATTATTTTACAGTAAGTACACAATTCCGGTTTTCTTCTTCATCCATTGCGGGACACAGGAAGTCAATTACCCTTGGGATGTTTAACCACTTCAGCCCCAGAAGGATTTCACACTTTAGGACCAGAGCACTTTTTGCGATTCGGTGCTGCGTCGCTTTAACTGACAATTGCGCGGTTGTGCGACATTGTACCCAAACTAAATTTGCGTCCTTTTTTCCCCACAAATAGAGCTTTCTTTTGGTGGTATTTGATCACTGCTGTGTCATTTCTGATCGCCGCTGTAAACAAAAGAGCGTAAATTTTGCAAAAAAAAAAAAAAAATTTCTTACTTTGTGCTAAAATACAAATCCAAAAAAAAAAACATTTTTTTCAACGGTTTTGACCAATTTATATTCTTCCTCATATTTGTGATAAAAAAAAATAAATAAATCGCAATCGGCGTTTATTGATTGGTTTGCGCAAAAGTTGCCGCGTTTACGGATGATGATAATTAATTTCAGAGGGTTTTTATTTTTTTTTATTTTTTACTAGTAATGGCGGTGATCTGCGATTTTTAGTGGTACTGCGATATTGCGGCGGACATGACGGACCATTTTGACACTTTTTTTGGGACCATTGGCATTTATACAGTGATCAGTGCTATAAAAAATGCATTGATTACTGTGTAAATGCCATTGGCAGTGAAGAGGTTAACCTGGAGGGGGCGCTCTAAGGGTTAACTGTGTTCCCTGGGCGTGTTCTAACTGTATTAGTGTTTGACTGGCAGGGGAAGGGGAGTGATCACAGCTTCCATATAGAGGAAGGCTGTGATCACAGCCCTTCCCCCTCTCACAGAACGGAGATCCGTGTTTACATACACGGATCTCCATTCTTTCACTGCGGGGGGGGATCGCGGGTAGCCGGTGGAGATCGAGTCCGCCCTACGCGCTCACAGTGCACGATCTCGCAGCCGCCGTCATGACGGCGGTTTGCGATATCGAGCCACCTTGTCGCCGTCAACCTGCGGTTGGTGGTCGGCAAGTGGTTAAAAGCAGTTCAACTAAGGTGTGAGCAACACAGCAAACAAATATGAACAAGCCCAGGAAAAAAAAATGAGAAGATAACTGTATACTGTATGCAGCTCAAAGAGCCATATGAAGGACCTTATGCCTGAAGCTACCTTCAGAAGAGCATGAACAGAGGACCAGGGGGCAGCCTTGCAAACCTGGGAAACAGTTGCTTGATGCCAAAAATCCCAAGGAGTAATAACGGGATTTTTTACTTACCGTAAAATCCCTTTCTCTGAGTTCATTGACGGGCACAGCAGCTTCATGGACAAGTGGGTTATACTGCCCTCTCTTCAGGAGTGGCTAGGCAGAACAGGCAGTTCTAACAGCAAGAGAACAGACAGACACAGCCCCTCCCAGGGGGCAGTCCCCACTGGCAGCTAACCCTCCGCCCTGCTACTGCTAGCTCAGTTCGTAACAAGCAGTGCAACGTAATATTAGAGGGGTGGGTGCTGTGCCCGTCAATGAACTCAGAGAAAGGAATTTTACGGTAAGGTAAAAAATCCTGTTTTCTCTTTCATTCATTGACGGGCACAGCAGCTTCATGGACAAGTGGGACGTCCAAAAGCAGTGCCAAAAACATGAGGGGTGGGTAACGGAACAACAAAAGGAACTTCACCCAACAGAACCCTCTGTGAGGAACCAGACGTGTCTCACACGGCCGTCTGCAAAACTTTGCGGCCAAACGCAGCATCTGAGGATGCCAAAACATCAACTCTGTAAAACTGAAAAGGTGTGCACTGAGGACCAAGTAGCCGCCTTGCACACCTGAGACACAGACGCCTGATGTCGGAAAGCCCAGGAAGTGCTAATCGCCCTGGTAGAATGAGCCGTGACCAGAAAAGGAGGCTCCAGACCCCGAACAGCATAGGCTCGGGTCACCGTCTGTCTAATCCAACGTGAAATAGTGGCCGACGAGGCCGCCAGACCCTTGCGTGGGCCATCCACCACTACAAAAAGCGCGTCCGACCTCTGAAAGGAAGCTGTGGTCGCCAGATACACCCACAGGGCCTTAACAACGTCCAGGTAATGCAAAGCAACCTCCCTAGGGTGAGATGGGCGTGGGCATAATGAAGGAAGGACAATGTCCTCATTGATATGGAAAAATGACAACACCTTCAGGAGAAAAGAAGGCGATGGCCGCAGAACCGCCTTATCTTTGTGTAGGCCCAGATATGGAGACCTACATGATAGAGCCGCCAACTCAGACACCTGCCGAGTGGATGTGATAGCTACCAGGAAAGCCACCTTTTGTGAAAGCAATTGCAGCGATATTTCCCTGATATTCTCAAAGGGCGGCTTCTGAAGAACCGAGAGGACCAAATTGAGGTCCCATGGCGCCAGAGGCGACTGTACCTGGGGGGAGACATGTCGAACCCCCTGCACGAAAGTACGGATCAGAGAATGCGTCGCTAAAGGACGCAGAAAAAAGATTGCCAGGGCAGAAATCTGACCCTTGATCATACTCAACGCCAGCTTCTGGTCGAGACCCTTCTGCAGGAAAGCCAGAACCCGAGATACCGAAAAAAATCGGGGAGTCCACCCCCCATTCTCGCACCAGGATATATAAGCCCTCCAGGTGTGGTGATAAATCTTCCTGGAAGTGGCCTTAGGTGCCTTAAGCATGGGGGGGATCACTGAGTCTGAGACACCCTGATCCCTCAACACCTGCGATTCAATAGCCAGGCCGTTAAAGCCAGCGAGGGTAAAGCAAAATGCAAGATGGGCCCCTGAGACAGTAGGTCCTTGCGAAGTGGGAGCCGCCAGGGAACGTCCACCACCATTTGAATTACGTCGGCGTACCAAGGACGCCGTGGCC
This sequence comes from Glandirana rugosa, assembly GCA_018402905.1. NCBI lineage: Eukaryota > Metazoa > Chordata > Amphibia > Anura > Ranidae > Glandirana > Glandirana rugosa. The sequence goes on from BLSH010175806.1 coordinate 379,945, forward strand.
AATCTGGAGGTATGAGAATGGCTGGTATGCCCTCCGTTTCTATCCTGCGCAGAAGGCGCAGAAGCAACTTGAGGGGGGGAAAGGCGTAGAGGAGCCGGTACCGAGCCCACGGAGCTACCAAGGGATCCACCGCATCCGCTAGGGGATCCCTTGTCCTGCTCACGAAGGCCTGCACCTTCCGATAGAGACGAGACGCTACAAGGTCCACGTCTGGAGTACCCCACCTCAGACAAATCTGATGGAACACGTCCGGGTGCAGGGACCACTCTCCCTGGTCCAATCCCTGACGACTGAGGTAGTCCGCTTTCCAATTCTATAAGCCCGGAATGTGGACGGCAGAGATTGCCGGTACGTGGAGTTCTGCGCACTGCAGAATGTGAGCTACCTCTGAGGCCGCAGCCCAGCTTCTTGTCCCGCCCTGGTGATTCACCTATGCCACGGCCGTGGCATTGTCCGACTGAATCCGGACAGGGTACCCGTGCAGTCTCTTTGTCCAATGGGAGAGGCAGCACCTGATGGCCCGCAATTCCATGACATTGATCGGAAGAAGAGACTCCTCCGGAGACCACCATGCGTGGGCTGACAACAGCCCTAGGACGCCTCTCCAGCAGATCAGGCTGGCGTCCGTTGTGACCACAGTCCAATGGAGGGGGATGAACGACTTCCCCAGCCGCAGGGCCAGAGCCCGCATCCACCAGAGCAGCGAAGTCCTGGTCCGGTGGTCCACCCTGTTCAACCGATCCAGGGATGAGGGAGACTTGTCCCACTTTCGCAGAATCTTCCGCTACAGAACACGAGTGTGACACTGAGCGTATGGGACCGCCTTGAAGGTGGACACCATGAGGCCCAAGACCCGCATGCAAAACCGTAGGGAGGACAATTTCTGGGACAGCAGGGACCGAACCGCCTGTCGCTTGGATGGTGGGAGGAAGACCTTCGCCTAGGCTGCATTCAGAATCAGACCCAGATACTCCAAGCGGTGAGACGGGTCATCATCGACTTCGGGAGATTGATCACCCAGCCGAACTCCTGCAGAGTGTGCAAGGCGATCGTCACAGTGCTGGAGCCAACTCTGCTCGCAAGAGATGGTCGTCCAGATACGCAACCACCGCGATGCCCCTCTGTCTCAGCAGAGCCAGAAGCGGGGCCAGCAGCTTGGTGAAGACCCGGGGCGCAGAGGCCAGGCCAAACGGGAGAGTCACGAACTGATAGTGATGCTTCCTGACCACAAAGCGCAGGTGCCGAGTGCATATGGGAACATGCAGGTACGCATCTTTGATGTCGATACAAAGCAGTTGGGGGCCTTCAGGTCCAGGATTGGACGGACCTCATCCTTCTTCGGGACCACAAACAGGTTGGAGTAAAACCCGTGGAAACGTTCCACAGGCGGAACGGGGACCACTACCCCTTGATAAAGTAGGTCCTGCACCGCCCCAAGCAGGGCCTCCAGCCTGCCCGTGGGCAGTTGCAAGTTGGAGGCGAAAAACCTGTCCGGAGGACGGGAACGAAATTCTGTACCCTGACGAGATTACCTCGTGCACCCAGCGGTCTGAAATGTAGGAAGTCCACCGGTCCGTGAACCCCAGGAGACGTGCCCCCACCCAAAGATCAGGTGGGGGCAGCCCTACATGTGGAGGAGGACTTGTCCTCCGGCTTGTCACACTTACGCTGCAAGGGACGCTTGTGCCCACCCGCGGGGGCCTTGGTGGGTTTCAAACCTTGCACGAGGAGTGGGAGGGACGAAAAAGCTGTTTGTGGGCCGTAAAGGAGGGACCCGGTCTGCGACGGGACTCCGTACTCTTCTTGGACTCTGGGAGAAAAGTGCCCTCCTGTGAGATCCTTAATAATCTCGTCCAAGGAGGCTCCAAAGAGCCGCCCACCCTGAAAAGGCAAGTCCGCCAGGGCCTTCTTAGATGTTTGGACCGCCGACCAACATTTTAGCCAGAGCAACCGCCTGACCACCACCAGAGACACGGACAATTTGGAGATTAAGGGGGCCGCATCCAGGGCTGCATCGCACAGATACTTAAGCCCCTGGACAAGCTGTTCAGCAAGTTCCACACAGGCAGGGGGAACCTTAGTATTGCTCATTTCGCGGTGTAACAGCTATATCCATTCAGTGAGCGTCTGACACCAGAGCAGAGGCCAAAACAGGCCGCATGGCCGACCCAGCCAGAACAAACATGGATCTGACGATGGCCTCAGCCTTCCTGTCAGCTGGGTCCTTAAAGGTCGGTGTTCCCCTCCACCGGGAATGTGGTCGCCCTGTTCAGACGAGACACAGGGGGATCAACCACGGGGGGGTGATGCCCACTTCTTTACCAGGCTGCCCTCAAAGGGATAGCGCACAGAGAAACATTTGGGTATGGGAAGAGAGCTCTGAGGCCGTTCCCAGTCTCTGTAGCCAAACTTATCCAGGTAAGACACATCGGGGAAAACCCTAGCCACGCTGGCCGGTTTATGTGACCCGAAGGGGACGGGCACCTCTTGCGAGGGTCCCGCCGTATAGTCCAGCTTCAGGGTTTCACGCACCGCTGTGATCAGGGCGCTGACTAGTGCCTTCTCGTGTGCAGCAGTGGCCGCCGCAGATTCCTCTTCACTAACAGTAGAATCCGGGGCCTCGCCATCCGACAGCTCATGGGGGGGTCCCCGTCATGGTGGAGCCCCATCAGGGCCCAAGTCCTCCCCAGAGGAGGGGGGAGGTAGGAGACTCTTTCTCGCCACCTTACGCCCACATGCTGTCTCTACCCAGGAGACGAAGGACTCCAGGACCGCCGACAGAGCGTCAATAGGGATCGCAGTACCTGAGGCGCTGGCTACAACCACGGAGAGGTCTGGTGGGGAAGCACCCACATCGGCTGCCATTGCGCCACCCACCTGACTGAGCCCTAGGTACCAGGTGACCAGGCACCCCCACCCCTAACGGGTAACCCCAGGGGGACTCACCACCTGCCCACTCAACTGTCCAGGAGAGGAGCCGTGCCTGCTGCTGTCCGCTGCTGCCGCTGCCTTGCCCGCCCGTCCTCCACGCTTGCTGCTGCTGTCCCACAGGAGAGCTCTCAGTGCCGTGTGGGGGTAAAAACAGCGCATAGAAGCCACAGGAACCTCCCCCCCACACACAGGTCGGCACATGTGTATAGGCCACAATAAAATAGCTGCTAATGCACATTAGAGCCCAAAACCCCAGCCAGGAATGCAGCGGCTATACCAAAATGGCCACCAGTTGGACCATGGCAAAATGGTCACCGATCGTTCTCTACCGCACAGATTGCTCCAGCAGCACGAGGCAAGGAGGAGGGGGACAGCTAATGCCCTGGACACCCCCCTGGGAACCCCAGAGGAGGGGGTAGGGGGCACAGCGACAGCGCAGCACCGGAGGGAGGGGGTGAAGCAAAGGAGGGGGGACCAACCCGCCAGCCTAACACCCCAGGGGGGAACCCACCTGCTCCCCCCCAGATCCTAGTGGGAGAGGGAGGGCGTACTTACCCATCCAGTCGGGCAGAGCGAGTATCCCACCCGTGACAGATCTGCCTCACCCGTCAGGCCGGGGGGAGCTGTCGGCCAGGGTAACACTGTGACATGGACTCAGGAGCCAGGTCATATGTGCACCGGCGGGACGTTTAACCCGCGGGGCCACCCCGCCCGGTCCGAGGCCTGTCGAGCCGACCCAGCGCGGAGCTAAGGTCTGCGCGCGCTCGATGGCCGGCTGGGGAGACTACCTGGATCTAAAACCCAGCCTGTCACCCAGCACGGCTACTTGATTGCAGTCTTCATCTGTTAGGCTGTCCTCCAGGACAGCCAGAGTGGACCCAGAGAGGTACCACAGATCCCAACAGGGAGCCAGGTGTACTCCTTGCACTAGGCAGAAAAAAACTGAGCTAGCAATAGCAGGGCGGAGGGTTATCTGCCAGTGGGGACTGCCCCCTGGGAGGGGCTGTGTCTGTCTATTCTTTTGCTGTTAGAACTGCCTGTTCTGCCTAGTCACTCCTAAAGAGAGGGCAGTATAACCCACTTGTCCATGAAGCTGCTGTGCCGTCAATGAACGAAAGAGAAAGCAGATCTATTAGAGTGAGCCTGGACAGGAAAGGGTGGACCCAAATTCTTAAGACCATGAGCTTGGAAAATGATCTGTATAAACCATGTAGAGATGATGGAAAGAAGGTGGTGCAATCCTTATGAGGACCATCTGAGATGACAAAGAAAATCAGCCTTTCTGAAAGAAGCAGCAGATAGACTCTCAAAGCCTGATCCACATCCAGAGAACAAAGGGAAATTTCTCTTTGGTGAACCGTAACCAGACAGAGGGATGCAAGAATGATGTTCTGATTGACCCAAAAATTAAGAACTACCTTTGGCAAGAAGGTAGTTCTATTCTAGGCCTTAACACCATCTAGTCCCTGTGCAGGACCAAAAGGGTTCTTACAGGATAAGGCTGCTATTTCAGACACTTGCCTCGCAAAAATGATGGCTACAAAGAATACAGACTTGTGGGTGAAAGTAGAGAGAAGAATGCATCCAATGGGTTCAAACATCGGTTTCTGAAGCACAGAGAGAATCAGATTTTTATTTCACGGGAATAAAAGTAGAAAGACACATGGGAGACAAGACTGCTGTTTGTTCGAAGGTCCTAATCAAGGAATGAGTTAGAAAGAGCAGAAACCAGACCTTTAATTATGTCAAGAGTTGAGTCAAGTTGGTCCAGACCCAGCTGTGGCAAGTAGAGGATTCACCCCACAGAAAATCTCCTAGGGTGGAAACCTAGAGACAACAAGTGAAGTATGCCTTCCATGTTCGATGATAGCACTCATGAGCAGTAGACTTCCTAGCTTTTAACATAGTGGGAATCACAGATTTAGAAACGTCCCCATCTCCAAAGACCTGGGCATCAACTGTGATGTTGTTAAAGCCAGCGACCATGAATCAGGATGGCAAATTAATCCTTTCCCCAAGGAAGACGGTTCAGTGGAGAAAAGGCATAAATCAAGGTGTACTGATCCAATGGATGCACCCGATCATCCTTCTGCTAGAGGATCCGTTATTTATAAACAAACTTGACCAGTTTGACACAAGTCTTCAAATACCTACGGGTGTAGAGATCACTCCCCTGGGTCCAGACATTGGCAGCTAATGAAACTTGTCTGTCATTTGTCTATGCCTGAGATGTAAATGGCACAGAAGCCTGGAACATGAAAGTTCTGCTAAAGGCAGGATTTTCTCTACCTCTTCAATGTACCCACTGTAGTTTAAGGCTACAAGCATGATTTCCAAATGCACTATCAAGGGATCAACTCCCACAGTGGTCAGATCCCTTAAGTGGACCTAGTGAGTCCAAGGCAGGTTGCAGGAAAGGGCAGCTGGGACAAAAATCCCATTTGATTCATTATAAATCCCATTGGACAGTCTATTATAATAGAGCATTGAATAAGAGGGGAGGGCAACTTTGCAACAAGCCAACATGTCCTAAACAACTAAACTAGAGGAGTTTAGAACCTGACACAGCAGCCTGCAAGACTAAAAGAAAAGTCCTTAGTGGCTGAAACATCCACTTGGTAAAACTTGATAAACCAAAGACCAGGTAGTAGCCTTACAAACGTAAGCTACCAAAGCCTGATGACAAATAGTCCAGGAAGCACCAACACTCCTAATAGAATAAGCTATCTCCAAAAACTGTGGAATTTTGCCCTTTAGACTGTAAGCTTGAGAAATAAACTGACAGATCCCCCGAGAAATCGTAGATTTGGAAGCTGCATGACCCTTTCTTGGGCCTTCGGGAAGTACAAAGAAGAAAGCAGACTGACGAATTGCAGCAGTCAACATCAGGTAACACCTGATAGCCTGAACCACCTTGTTCCCAGCATCTGAGGCTTAGGACAGAAAGACAGCAACACAATATCCTGGATGAGATGGAACGATGACCACCTAATATAAAAAGAACTCTTGAGGCCATAGAACCACCTTGTCGCAGTGAAGCACCATGAATGGTTTCTTACAGGTAAGAGTATACAATTGCAAAACTCTCACCGCTAAAGTATTGACAACCTAAAAATAACCTTACGTGTCAGAAGGACTGAAGGAATATCCTGAATGAGTTCAAAGAAGATTTTTTCAATAGAAAAAGTGTCAAGTTAAGGTCCCACAGAGTCAGAGTCTTAACCAGTGGAACCATACGTGTGACGCCTTGCATAAAAGCACGTACAAAGGAATGAGAAACAACAGTGTTTGAAAAATGACTGTCAAAACCAAAATCTGACCCCTGATCATACTTAAGGGCAGCCCCAGATCAACTCCAAGCTGTAAAAAGACCAGAATGTGGCCCAAAACATACTTATGAGAATAAAATCCCCCCCAGCCTTACACCAAATAATAAATGTTCTGTGGGAAAACATACACAGTAATGTAATTAAACTTGGATAGTTGGTGAGATAAGATGAGATTGCCGTGCATGTTTGGTTGTGTTTTTTTTTCCCTCAGAGATTGTGTTAGTTAACTAAAGCTAAAACATTGTGTATTAGCACTGTTTGGACCTTGAAGAGGGGTTACACCCCAGAAAGCTTGTCCTGAAAACTTGGATGTTAATGCAAATAAAATCACAGACAGTACTCAGTTGTTTTTGTTGCAAGTGCACTAATACCGCTACAATCACCTCAAGCAAGTTCTGTGAAGTCACCTTCCTAGCCTTCAGCAGGGTAAGAATGACCAAATCAGACTCCGTTCTCTTAGGACCCTGGCTTCAACAGCCATGCCGTTAAAGCCATCGACTGTAAACAAGGATGAAAGATCAGACCTTGCAACAGGAGGTTGGGTAGATACAGAAAGACCCAAATGTAGGCCAACCACACGTTCACAATGTAGGAGTACTACATTCTACTGTGCCAGGCTGTGCAATCAGAATGACTTGATTTCTTTCCACTTGAATGATGCAGAGGAGGTAGAAGCAGGAAGGCATACATTAGGGAGAACTGGTCTCAATAGGTCACCAGAGGATCCACTGCAAGAGCTCAAGGTTCCCTGGTCTTGGAAATGAATCTGTTTAGCTTCAAATTTAACCTAGATGCCAGAAGACCCGCAGAGACAGATGATGACGACTGAGAAAATCTGTCTGCCAATTTTCCATGCCTGAAATGTGGACGGCGGGCAGTGCGGGAACACAAAGTTCCACCCAGGACAGTATGTAATTTACTTCCTCCTGAGCAACCCGACTTGAAGTGGTGCCTCTCCTTGATGCTATATGTATGCCACCACCTTGGCGTTGTCTGACTGAACCCTTACAGTGAGGACCTTCAGCTGCACTGACTAATGTAGCAGGGCAAGGTGAACTGAACTAAATTCCAGGATGTTGATAGGCAACAACCTCTCCTACAGTGATCAAGTCCTCTAGACTGAGAGACTATCCAGAACTCCACCCCGGTGCACCAGGCTGATGTCTGTCATCAGGAACCTCTAAGACATAGGGAGAAATGATTTTCCCATCTCCAACATGCGTGAGGAGATACACCAGTGCAGAGTCTCTTGCTGGGGAGTAATAGCATCAGGGAATCCAAAGACTGTGTCCCTGTCCCATGCCGCTAAGACATTACACTTTAGAGGCCTTGAATGAAACTGGGCAAAGGGCACTGCCTTGAAGAAGGCTACCATCTTTCCCAGAACCTTCATGCTTCAGTAAACTGAGGAATTTCTGGGCGTCTTGACCAAGTTTACCTGAGCCCTCAGAACAAGATGTTTTCCAGGAGGAACGAACACTCTCGTCTGGATGGTATCCAGGGTCAGGCCTAAATATTCCAACTTATGGATTGTGATTAAGGTCAACTTAAATTGCCAGAAAATTGTATAAAACCAGTGGGTTGATCAAGCCTGTTTTTTAGTTGCACAAAGTACAGGTTTTCATTATGCATCATTACAACCGTCGAACCGCCAGCATCCTAACAACCAATTGGAACAAATGGATAGGAACGGCTGCACATCCATAAATGATAAATGCTTTATTTCCGAACAATATGTATAAAAGCAGGGATGGGTACAGACAGGGAAGAGCCAGATCTGGTTGACGCTTTTCACGCACGTTAATTGCAGTTATATACACTGTTCTGTGTACACTACACTTCCCATAGTCTCATCTATCTTGGGAGCAAGCAAAAGAGGGTGACTATGTTCCTACATAAAGTGAAACTACAGAGAATGGACACAGCCAGCCTCTAACAGGAAGTCAGATCACAGCAGCCAAAAAAAAAAGAAAAAAAAAGGTATTTGGAGGAGGATGAGAGCAACAGAAAGTACTTTATATTAAGAATACATAACTAGCATTTTTAACCCAGAATATAACCAGTATAACTCTAGTACATAAGCATAACAGCAGACTTACAGCATAATCATAAGTTACCACATTGTACGTCGTTAATACAACATCCTGCTTGGACAGAAAGTCTTGATTTTTGTTGCGTTCAGGCCCATAGTAGATGTAAATATTTAATTTGGCATCTGCTTTAACATGTTGCTCAAACTGATCCTGGAAAAAAATATTAAGTGTGTTATTTATTAAAACTAATACAGTAAAAGACATTCTAGCCGATCAATTTAATTAAAAAAATCTGCTAAAATACGCTGTTCTGAGCAATATGTTGCTGGAGAAATGTCATTAGTGCTTTTGTGGGTTAGTGAATTTGCGAGTCTTAGCCGGTGAATTCAACCAGTTCCCCCACCAACATGCAGTAAGCTCCAAAAACTCTGGAAAAGTGTCCTAAATGCATATCAATATTGTTAATATCTGAATCAACTTATCAAGTGTTCCTGAATGAAACCTTACACAACTTGTATGGGACAAGGACACAAATCATACTTACAATCCAGTTACTCAGCACTGACAGGGGACAAATAATTAGAGTTGTTCTTGGGCGTTTCTGTACTTCACATTTTGTAGGTTTATCTGTTAAGATTTTAACTGGAACAATTTAAAAACAGGAAAATATTATTATAGCCACCCACTGCACAAAATATTGACATCATTAAAGGCAAAGCCTTTTCTATCTGGTGCAGCTCTGCTTTGCCAAAATCGGCATAAAGCCACACCACCCATAAAGAAGAATTGTTAGCTGCTCATCACACATTAAATCAGAACACCATGAATAGTAAACACCAACCTGTGCCTTTTTTCTTAGATTTTTTCTTCGCAGCTGTAGAAGTGCCAAAAAGAACCATAGAAAACTGGTCATCATCCACTATGTTGCATGCCGGAGGAGCTACAAAGGTAATATTTATAATGTGAATATGCAGAAAACATTCTGCAATCTTAAACTACTAATTGTACACTAAAATAAAAGTGTCAATAAGGCTTAGTGGTGGTAAAAATGTTTGCTTACATTTTTAGAGTTCCCCAATTGCTCCTCCTTAACCATTTGCCTTCTGAAAAATTTACCCTCCTTCATGACCAGGCCATTTTTTGCTACACGGCCCAGCGTTACTTTAACTGACAATTGCGTGGTTATGCAACACTGTACAATGAAATGTATGTCCTTTTTTTTCCACACAAATAGGGCTTTCTTTTGGTGTTATTTGATCAGCACCGTGTTTTTATTTTTTGAGCTAGAAACAGTAAAAAACAATTTTGAAAAAAAAAAAAAAAAAAGATTTTTTTTTCTTTCTGCTATTAAACATATCCAATAAAAAAATTGAAAGAATCAAATTTTCTCATAAATTTAGCCCAATATGTATTCTGCTACATATTTTTGGTAAAAAAAACCCTATAAGCATATATTGGTTTGCGCAAAAGTTATAGTCTCTACAAACTATGGCATATACAGTTGTGCTCATAAGTTTACATACCATGGCAGAATGTATGATTTCTTGGCCATTTTTCAGAGAATATGAATAACACAAAAACATTTCTTTCACTCATGGTTAGTGTTTGGCTGAAGCCATTTATTATCAATCAGCTGTGTTTACTCTTTTTAAATCATAAATGACAACAGAAACTACCCAAATGACCCTGATCAAAGGTTTACATACCCTGGTGATTTTGGCCTGATAACATGCACACAAGTTGACACAAAGGGGTTTGAATGGCTATTAAAGGTAACCATTATCAACTGTGATCTGTTTGCTTGTAATTAGTGTGTGTGTATAAAAGGTCAATGAGTTTCTGGACTCCTGACCGACCCTTGCATCTTTCATCCAGTGCTGCACTGACGTTTCTGGATTCTGAGTCATGGGGAACGCAAAAGAATTGTCAAAGGATCTGCGGGGAAAAAGTAGTTGAACTGTATAAAACAGGAAAGGGATATAAAAAGTTATCAAAGGAATTGAAAATGCCAATCAGCAGTGTTCAAACTCTAACCAAGAAGTGGAAAATGAGGGGTTCTGTTGAAACCAAACCACGGTTAGGTAGATCAACTAATGTTTCAGCCAGGAAAATTGTTCGGGATGCAAAGAAAAACCCACAAATAACTTCAGGTGAAATACAGGACTCTCTGAAAACACAGGACTCTCTGAAAACATGTGGTGTGGCTGTTTCAAGATGCACAATAAGAAGGCACTTGAAGAAAGATGGGCTGTATGGTCGAGTCGCCAGAAGAAAGCCATTACTATGCAAATGCCACAAAGTATTCCGCGTACAATATGCCAAACAGCACAGAGACAAGCCTCAAACCTTTTGGCATAAAGTCAATTGGAGTGATGAGACCAAAACTGAGCTTTTTGGCCACAACCATAAACGTTACATTTGGAGAGGAGTCAACAAGGCCTGTGAAACACGGAGGTGGATCGCTGATGTTTTGGTGATGTGTGAGCTACAAAGGCACAGGAAATTTGGTCAAAATTGATGGCAAGATGAATGCAGTATGTGATCAAAAAATACTGGAGGAACATTTGCGTTCATCAGCCAGGAAGCTGCACATGGGACGTACTTGGACATTCCAACACGACAATGATCCAAAACACAAGGCCAAGCCGACCTGTCATTGGCTACAGCAGAATGAATTGAAGGTTCTGGAGTGGCCATCTCAGTCTCCTGACCTCAATATCATTGAGCCTTGGGGAGATCTCAAACGTGCAGTTAATGCAAGACAGCCCAAGAATTTCCAGGAACTGGAGGCTTTTTGACAAGAGGAATGGGCAGCTTTTCTATCTGAAAAGATAAAGAGCCTCATCCACAAATACCACAAAAGACTTCAAGCTGTCATTTATGTTAAAGGGGCAATACACGGTATTAAGAACTGGGGTATGTAAACTTTTGATCAGGGTCATTTGGGTAGTTTCTGTTGTCATTATGCTTTAAAAAGAGTAAACACAGTTGACTGATAATAAATGGCTTCAGCCAAACACAAACCATGAGTGAAAGAAAAGTTTTTGTGTTATCATTCATATTCTCAGAAAAATGGGCAAGAAATCATACATTCTGCCAGGGGATGTAAACTTATGAGCACAACTGTATATTGGAATTTTTATGTATTTATTTTTTTATACTAGTAATGGCGACGATCAGTAACTTATAGCAGGGCTGGGATATTGCAGCGAACAATCTGACACTTTGCGGAAACCAGTGACATTAATACAGTGATCAGTGCTAAAAATATGCACTGTCACTGTTCTAGTGACACTGGCTGGGAAGGGGTTAAACATCTAGGGTGATCAAAAGGTTAACTGTGCGCCTAACCAGTGTTTTTGTGTACTATGTGTGGTGCTTTCACTAACGGATGTGGTGGATTATATTCCCTGTACTAGGTACGTGATCCGGCGCAGGAGAGCCACTCTGCCGCCGTATAACGACGTTATGCGGTCAACAAATGGTTAAAGTGATTCTAAAGGTTGACATTTAAAAAGAAAACAAACATGTTATACTTATCTGCTTCTGTGCAATGGTCTTTTTGGGCCCTCCGACAGTGGTCCTGGCGCCTCCCCCCTGTCGAGTGTCCCCAATAGCAAGCCTCTTGCTATGGGGGGGCACTCGAGCAGGCTCACTTCCAAGCCGCACTCCTGTAAATGGACAATGGAATGTGCCTCAGCCCCGTCCCTGCTCTCTCCTTATTGGCTTACTGGCAGTGATTGACAGCAGCAGGGCCAATGAGAGAGAGACCCAGGAGAGCTGCTGCTCTCATGCACATTGCTGGATCAAGATGGGGCTCCGGTAAGTCTAAGGGGGGCTGGTGGGAAGAGCTGCACCCAAGAGGTTTTTTTATACCTTATACTGTAAAGTATATTCCCATGGGCAATACGTTTAAAAGACTAAAAACAAAACCTATGTGGCTCACGGCCAAAGTTAAACAAGTTATAAATGACGAGAAAAGAGCATTTAAAAAATATAAAAATAAGGGAACACTATCATCTTTTAATTGTTACAAAGAATATAACAGAATATGTAAAAAGGAAATCAAGGACGCAAAAATTCAAAACGAACGACAGATTGCAAATGATAGTAAGACAAACCCCCAAAAATTCTTCAAATATATCAATAGTAAAAAGGTCAGGTCTGAGCATGTAGGCCCTTTACAAAATAATCTAGAGTGTGTGACTGGGGACAAAGAGAAGGCAAACTTACTAAATACATTCTTCAGCTCTGTGTATACAAAGGAGCATGGGGGAGCTCATGTCCACGATGGGGGTGGTAGTGACACAGCCACAAATGATCCACAATGACTCATTAGTGAAATGGTCCAGAAGTATTTAGACAGAATAAAGGTAGATAAAAGCACCTGGACCAGATGGCATTCATCCACAGATCCTAAAGGAATTGAGCTCTGTAATTTCAAAGCCATTGCATCTAATTTTTAGGGACTCCTTAATGACTGGAATAGTACCACTGGATTGGCGTAGGGCCAATGTGGTGCCCATATTTAAAAAGGGATCAAAGTCTTTACCGAGTAACTATAGACCTGTTAGTTTAACTTCTATAGTTGGGAAGATACTGGAGAGTTTAATAAAAGACCACACAGATGAGTTCTTGTTGGAAAAAAATGTTTTAAGCAACAGACAGCATGGATTCATGAAAGAGAGAAGTTGTCAAACAAACCTGATTTCTTTTTATGAGGAGGTAAGTAAAACCTTGGACAGAGGGGTGGCTGTGGACGTGGTATACCTGGATTTTGCAAAAGCGCTTGACACCGTTCCCCACACACGGCTAATGTGTAAGGTAAAGTCTACTGGCTTGGGCGTGGCCTGGAGCGCGATGTGAGCAGACGCGTGCAGTGAGAGCTCCGATATTACTCACTCCTGCAACGGCTATCATGAACCGATATTGGTCTCCCTCGACACCCCCAAGGCACACACGGCATCTGGAGTGGATCAGAACATGACCCCTCTGAAAACCGCCAAGGATGCGGCAGCCAAGCTTGCCAAATACAAGCTACAAGAGAAAGACCAGCAGACCGAAAATGGCGCCGGTCCCTCCTCTGATGCAGAGCCTTCGGCTTCTGAGCTCAGGGTGCTGGATGCTATCGCACAATGCCAGGGCACCCTGACCACTAAAATAGATGAGGTAAAAATCAACGTATCGTTGATTCGTCAGGACCTGTCTGCGTTTAGGGACCGGGTCGTGGAGATGGAGGCCCGGATCGGCACTGTGGAGGATATCCTGCACCCCCTGCAGCACGACGTGGAGGAGATGCAGCGCTGTATCCAACAACTCACCAATAAGCAGGATGATATTGAAAACCGCGTGCGAAGGTGCAACATACGGTTCATTGGACTCCCGGAATCAGCTGAAGGTAGGGATCCGGCGGGGTTTCTCAAAGAACTCCTAATTACCACATTTGGGCACAAAGCCTTCTCGGCCATGTTCGCGGTAGAGCGTGCTCATTGGGTCCCTGCCAGGCTGCCTCCACAAGGGGCTCCTCCCCGCACCTTTATTGCTAAATTCTTGAACTTTAGGGACCGGGGCACCATTCTATGCCTGACAAGGGAGAAGGGGAACATTCCCTATACCAATGTACACATTGCAGCGTTCCCCGACTTCCCCAATGAGTTTCAAAAGCAACATGCACAGTTCCAGGAGGCCAAAAGAAGACTTAGGGTGGCACACCTCAAGTACGCAATGCTATACCCGGTACGTCTTAGAGTGGATGTAGACGGGAAAGCCCAATTCTTTGATACCCCGGAGCAAGTAATGGACTGGATCGATTGGAGAGCCGGCCCTGCTTGAAGCTCTGCAGAGAGGGCCCCTGGCCTGAAGGACACTTCTAAACGTGAGTGACCCTTGCAAACCCCTTACTGTCTCCTCCAGGACCAGCCATCTGTCCTTTTAGTCCCTGAGTTGATTACCAGCAGCACATCTTGTGGGCCAGACACGTGATTGTACCCGCTACCCCTCAACCCCTGGAACCTCCGTCTTTGGCACTAGACACCTCTCTGTGTCCCCATTCCAAAACACACTGCTTAGGAGACCATATGGATATCCTTGACCCAATTGTGGCGAAATATACAGAGAATTCTCCCCACCTGTACATGACCGGAGCCACACGAGTGGACCGGCGTCCCCAGAGAGGATGTCGCCCCCTCCATTTGGGAAAACTAACACTGGTTCATAATTTTACTTTTTCAGTTTTTCTTTTACTTTTTTAGTTGGGCCCAGTTCTTGTCTAACCCCTTGTACCACCCTGATGACCACTCTCCCTATACGCCATAGGGATGTATGCGCCCGTGACTAAGTCCCTCTATAAGAACTGCACCCCCAGCTCTCTACTTTTGTTGGACTGTTTCCAAAGACCAATATGTTCAGGGACAAATGCTCGTATCAAGTTGGGGAGATGTCGAGCTGGGTGGGGGGCTTGTTGATGAACAGGTTGGATATGTTAGTCCACTACAGTTGATACTACCATTTTATGTTAAGCTGACAGAACTAGGAGGAATACCTAGGAATGCCTCATGACAGAATTCACACTCACGGACACCTGGAGGTACCTACACCCCAGGACAAAATCGTTTTCCTGTTTCTCCACCACTCACAACACGCTCTCCAGGATTGATTTTATATTTGTATCCCCTGCATTGCTCCCCAAGCTACTGGCAGCAGGCTTCTCCCCTAGACTTATTGGACCATGCCCCCTATTGGGCAGTCCTGCAATTGCACGCAGACCCCTCAGCAATCTAGTGGAGACTGATTCCCTATTGGCTATCAGTTCTAGAGGATCATTCTGACTATATCTTCTTTGACACAAATAAGGGGACAGCCACCGTAGGGATCACATGGGAAGCATTTAAGGCCCATGCCAGACACGCTCCACGCGTATCAATAGACATAAATCCAACTCCAAATTAGGCTTCCAACAGGCTACTGATCGCCTCCGAGGGCTTGTAGACACTTTTGCACAGGAATTGTCTCATCAAAATAGTGATAACCACAAAACCCATGCCCGACTGGTTAATCACCTACATATAGAACAAGCCAAACATCACCTTTTTTTCACCAAACAGCAGATATTTGAACACGGGGAACGTGCGGGGAAGCTGCTGGCTTACCTGGCTCACCTGGATGCCACCCCCCCGGTGGTGGTATCCTTGACCACCTCGGAGGGTGAACAAGTCACGTCCTCTCGTCAGGTGGCCAGCGAATTTCGCAAATATTATGCCAACTTATACACCTCCAGACGGGTATACAGTCCCTCACACACGGCTGACCTCCTGCGATATATACCCCTTCCACAGTTGACTGAGGACCAGGTGAAACTCTTAGAGGCCCCTATCACTTCAGATGACATCTCCACTGCAATTTCATGTCTAGCTAAGTCGAAAGCACCAGGTAAAGACGGGCTACCGCTCAAATTCTATTCCACATATGCGGATGTAATAGTTGACAAACTAGCCTTGCTGTAACAGGACATATTCGATACAGAGACACTCCCAGATTCCATGCGGGAGGCAAAGATAATAGTGATCCCGAAACCAGGGAAGGACCCCCACTCCCAGGAGTCATATAGGCCAATATCACTGCTCCAGGTTGATGTAAAGATTTTAGCGAAAGTTCTGGCATCTCGCCTCAATCAAGTGATCCTGTCTCTGATTCACATGGACCAGACCGGCATTATGCCAGGCAAGAACACAGCGATGAACATAAGGTGGTTTTTCCAGAACATACAAGCCCAACATGACAACATTGGCTCTAGGGTGATTGTCACCTTGGATGCGGCCAAAGCGTTTGACTCCGCGGAGTGGGAGTTTCTATGGACCTGCTTGCAGCGATTTGGTTTCGGTCCAAACTTTATAAAATGGGTCCAGCTGCTTTACCAATCCCCTAGGGCTAGAGTATTGGTGAATGGGTGCCTGTCAGATAGCTTTCCCCTGGGCAGGGGTACCCGCCAGGGCTGTCCCCTGTCTCCCCTGCTCTACGCCCTGGCAGTGGATTATATATCCTACATAGAACATATCTCACCCCGCAAAGACTTGCTAGATACCAACCTGATAGGAGTGCTGTTTGTCCCAGGTGCGATGCAGAGGAAGGCACTTTTTACCACATGATTTGGTCCTGTCCCAGCGTCCAAACCTTTTGGAGCCAGGCCATCCTCTTTCTCCATGATGACATGGGCTCTCCGGCCACCCTTGACCCTAAAATATGCCTCTTGGGCCAGCTGCCAGAAGAAGACACTGACAAATACTCGGCCGCATTCCTTAGGGAAACATTGTTTCTAGCCAGGAAGACTATAGCTAGGGTTTGGATGCAATCCGCTCCCCCAACTATACAGGACTGGACGAGGGAAATTAACATCACCTTACCCTACAAAAAGATTATATATGAACACCGGGGATGCCCCCACAAGTACCCTAGAATATGGGATAGATGGTTGTCCAGCTCAGATACGTGTCATGACTAACTGGGAAAATCTGGAAAAATCTGTGAGATATGTTGATATGTTATTATCACCCGGAGATGTGTGGATCTAAAAAAAAATATTTGTAAACCTTGTTATACTGGCTGTTATATTCCCATCTAGCTGAATCACCATGCAAATGTTGTATGTAAACATTATATGTTCTGCAGCTTACTTAATAAACTTGGTATTGATTTAAAAAAAAAAAAAAAAATCTACAGACTTGGAAAGATCAGTTTGTAAATGTATAGAAAACTGGCTAAAAGACCGAATTCAGAGAATAGTGGTTAATAATTC